>LR990189.1:933906-1178906 GCA_905147325.1 Notodonta dromedarius
GCGTATTTCAGACGTTATGTAATCGACAAATAAAAGCAGCGTCCGGTACGAACAGCCGGCGGAAAAAGTGCATTTCTTAACCCAATAACTAGTTGCCAAAGAAACTCGGTAGAGGCACCACCGCACCGCTAATTAGGACGACATTAAAGACTAAATACTAATTTAATGGGTCAGTACATAATCGTAATCTTTATATCTATATATCTATACAAATAAATAAAATTTGAGTGTCTGTTTGTAATATCAAAATAACACCTTTTCACTAAATGTATATGAAAGTACATACGAGACCTATAGCAAATACGCGATTAAAAAAAAATTGTCTGTCTGTCTATCGGTCTGTCTGTCTGTCTGTGTGTTTGTTCCGGGTAATCTCCGAAACGGCTGGACCGATTTTGACGGGACTTTCACTGGCAGATAGCTGATGTAATAGGGAGTAACTTAGGCCACTTTAATTTTAGAAAAGCAATTAGGGTTCCGCGTAAAAAAATCAAAACACTTGAAATCAAAGAGTATCTCCGAAACGGCTGGACCGATTTTGACGGGACTTTCACTGGTAGATAGCTGATGTTATAAACAGTAATTTAGGCTACTTTTATTTTAGAAAAACAAAATTTAAAAAATGGGTCCTGTCGCGCGGGCTCAGAACGCGGGAGCGGGCTTTTTTGTTAAGTTCAATTCCACGCGGACGAAGTCGCGGGTTCAGCTAGTACTTAAATATAAATTAAATAATTGAACAGATTTGGAACATACACTCGTCGCCAACATTGGCTACAGAGCCTCGCGACAGGCGGCAAGCCCGTCGCGAACAGGCAGCGCCTGTTAGACGGCGCATGGCGCGGCCTGTAGTCGCCGCGACACCCGCGGGGGGACTGGGAGTGGGGCTGTTCTAACCTGACATCGAACGGGGATAGATAATTTCTTTGTTTTGAATCTTTAGTACTAGTAGTACTCCATTTCTAAATGCCGATTCAGTGCTGACGATTGACGATTTGTAATCGGAATCTTACTGATTTAGTATTGCTTTTGTAAATTCGCGGGCTAGTGGTTCTAGAACACACAGCTCGACTATACACTGGGTGGTTGCGGGTTCGATGCCCGACGGGGTAACATTCAGCAATGGCCATTTCATAATCCATACCATTGTTCGGTACCCATAGTACAAGCGTTACTTAGTTTGGGACCATACAGTTGGTGTGTCAATCTGCCGATATCTCAATGAATATCTCATAGACTTTTCTTTACTTCTCCCACTTTTTTTATATTTCAAAGTCGGCAAAAAACCTTACGCCCGGCCCAATGTTAAGCAGTTACCGTAGCCTATAGATATTTGCCATGCCAAAGGTATTGCTCGGAGTGGGACAGAGAGAGGGGTAGAGGGGGTTGGGGTTCCGACAGTCTCACTCATTATATGAACCGCAGCTACTTCTCACAGAGGGTGGTACTACCCAGTTTAAGCTAGATGGTATGTGAATCTCTAAATCGGTTCTCTCTTTATTTCCAGGTGTAAAATCCGAAACGGATGTAGACCATAGCCGGTGTGATCATGGGTCTTAAGCCATATTTGACGGTGGGGCAATCGGCCAGGAATAGGCTCTTCGGACTTGCCCCCCGTGCCCCTAATGACAGACGAGTGCCGCTGAGTATGCTGATATCACAGCAGCGCGGATTAAATACAGGTAAGTTCACTTCATTTTATTCAGGTTTTTTTAAAACTATAGGTAGTTTAAATAATAATAATAATTTAGCCCCGTTGACACTCGCGATCAAGAAACCTTTTATACAAAGAGAACTAAATTAAAATCGGTTCATCCGATTGAGCGCTGCGATGCCACACACAGATACACATATTAAACTCATACCACCCCTCTGTTTTCGTCGGGGTTAAAAGAAATTAATTTTGAAGTAGCTATAATGTCGAGTTCGAACAGCCCCACTCCCAGTCCCCCCGCGGGTGTCGCGGCGACTACAGGCCGCGCCATGCGTCGTCTAACAGGAGCTGCCTGTTCGCGACGGGCTCGCCGCCTGTCGCGCGGCTCTGTAGCCAATGTTGGCGACAAGTTTATGTTACAAGTTTGACTAACCCGATGTTGATTGCGGCAATGTACTGTATTTGTTTTAATAAAACAGTTTATTGATGAATAATCCTAAGATTTTGCTGATTAATCGCGTTACAATTTCTTTGCTCATCCCTTTTCGTATTAGATACTAATGATATATCAAAGGAATTACGACTTTATTGGATTGTTTTGTCACTACATAGTCTAAAACGAAGTCGCTTCCCGCTGTCTGTCTGTCTCTACTCTATGTATGCTTAGATCATTAAAACTACGCAACGGACTTTGATGCGGTTTTTTTATAGATATATATATTAATATCTACTACCCTTTGTAATTATTGAATATAAGCAACTGGCGATAAAAAATAATAATAAAAAAATTACATGTAAAAAGACAAGCCCGCTGAGTTTCTTGCCGGATCTTCTCAGTCGAGGTCGCGTTCCGATCGGGTTGTAGATATAAGAAAAAAATATGTAAAATTGACAATTTGTAAGTGCCCCCGTAGGCCTAAACAAAATAAACGCTTTGAATTTGAATTTGAATTTGATAGAGTGATTCAAGAGTAAGGTTTATGCATAATATAGTAGAGAAACACTAATAATTTTAGAGCCGTGCGAAGCCGGGGCGGGTCGCCAGTTTACTTATATAACTAAGTCGGCAAACAAGCGTGCGACCCGCCTGATGTTAAGCAGTTACCGTAGCCTATAGATGCTTGCAATACCAAAGGCTTGCTCGCACGTTGATGACCTGAAGAGTGGAACTGAGGGAGGGAAAGAGGGGTTGGGGTCCCGGCTCTGGCACTCAACGTACGAAACGTAACTTTACGAAGATCTTCTGTGAGAGTTTAGTACTACCCCGATCGAGATAGCTTGTATATGAGCGGCTACAGCTTGTGTCTACTGTCGTCAATAAGTGTGTCTAAGCAATTTCACAATTTACACACTGTAACGGTCACAAACATAACTGGACTAGTTAATGTTAATTTCGCTGGTCGTATGAAACAACTGTGTCGGCTGACGTGTGTACACGCGTGTCTGGCCTGTCCAAGTTACAAGCTTATTTATAAACAAGTACTTAATAATTCCAAATTAATCTCTTCAAAATAAATAAATAAGTAAATATCGCCAAACTGGCACACCAACATTGGGACTAACATTCCCGCCGGGGCAAATTTTGGAAATTGCGTTTTCGTAATTTGCCCTGGTCTGGGTGACACTGGGACCATCCCCAGTCATTATACAGCCCATAGTACAAGCATCGCTTAGAATGGGAACATAGAGTCGGTGTAATGATCTCTTTCCGCTTACAACTTGCACCACAGTGCAAATTACGAAAATCTGATGATATTGCTGTCGTAAACGCTTAGTTGCATAAAAGTTCGTATGAATTATATTTCATGTTTACGAGGTTATTGGAACAATATATACACACGTAGGTATAACCACGCGCAGGTATACTTCTTCTTTCTTCCTACTAATATTATAAATGCGAAAGTTTGTGAGTGTGGATGTATGTATGTATGTATGTATGTATGTATGTTTGTTACTCCTTCACGCAAAAACTACTGAACGGATTTGGATGAAATTTGGAACACAGATAGATTATAACCGGGATTAACATACCTATAGGATATTTTTTAACCCAATAATCCAATACTACGCGGATGAAGTCGCGGGGCACAGCTAGTTAAAAATATGGCCCACCCAAGTTAATAGGTAGATATTTCGCCAGTGTCAAGTAACAAATAGCTATAACAAACACAATTGGCAACAATACAATACAAAAATGTGACCGTCCACTTTGGAAAACCAAAATGGTGGCCTTAGTACAATCATGCACTTTTTTGACATTTGACATTAACACTTGACAGTTGTGACAGTCTCCCCGAACTCGCTAGATTAACGCCCGCACAAAAACCCTTTTAGGAATTTTCGCTACTCCTTAATCTATGGGTCCGTATTAATCAATTGATCTCAAGTCTGGGAGCGATCTTGGAAATGTCATTCTTATGTCATACCAGTACAAAATGACATGTCAAAAGCATACTCAGACTTGAGATAGATTTATTAATACGGGTCTTTGTATTTGTCAGATATTTTCAATATCAATTCAAATTCAAATCGTTTATTTTGTTTAAGCCTACGGGGGCACTCACAAATGGTCAATTTTACAATTTTTTTCTTATATCTACAACCGAATCGGAACGCGACCTTGACTGTGAAGACATATTGTTGTAAAATTTTTTTTTAATCGCCAATCCTACTAATATTATAAATGCGAAAGTTTGTGAGTGTGGATGTATGTATGTATGTATGTATGTTTGTTACTCCTTCACGCAAAAACTACTGAACGGATTTGGATGAAATTTGGAACACAGATAGATTATAACCGGGATCAACATATAGGATACTTTTTAACCCAATAATCCAATACTACGCGGATGAAGTCGCGGGGCACAGCTAGTTGCTTATATATTTAATAACTAGCTGTGCCTGCGACTTCCTCCGCGTAAAAATATCCGGATTATCGGTATAAAAAGTATCCTATGTGTTAATCCCGGATACAAACTATCTGTGTTCCAAATTTCATCAAAATCCGTGCAGTAGTTTTTGCGTGAAAGAGTAACAAACATACATCCACACTCACAAACTTTCGCATTTATAATATTAGTAGGAAGGATTACAAAGGGTAGTTAGATATAAATATAATAGCTCCAGTGTGTTGCCTTTTGAGATTACCAAGAATTACATAAAGTAGCAATAGCAATAGCCTACTACATTGAGAACATAATACCATGGTTTACGTATTGGTTTTATAGAAATATACAAAGTCGGCAAACAAGCGTACATCCAGCCTGATGTTAAGCTGTTACCAAAGCCTATAGATGCTTGCAATACTAGAGGCATTGCTCGCACCTTGCTAACCTAAAGGAGAGTGGGACAAAGAGAGACAAAGGCTGTGAGGGTGTTCCACTTCCGGCCCCCTAGTTTATTATAAGAAGCGGAGATGTACTACAGGCCGATCTTTTGTGAGATAGTGGTACTACCCCGGTCGAGCCAGTACGGACTGGGACTCTACAGGTTATATCCGTATATAACCTGTAGAGTCCCAGTCCTGTGAGAGCCAAGCTTTACTCTACCACTGGAGTATGTAAAGGCTGGCTATCTAAATTGCTGGCCCGATCTGGCACAAATCCAACCGCAAGCGGTTGCCACATTGTGAAAACCGCATGAAAATAAGGCCAGCGCGTGCCGAGGTCTTAACTCACATCCGGTATATTATAATAATATATTTATAACATAATATTTTATATAAAAACCCCCAAGATCATCGTATGATAGGTGAATGAGATTATGGCAGTTAATTATACGGGGTCACTTGATCAGGTTAGTAAGGATCAGGGCTTATTTGTTAAGTTAAATTCCACGCGGACGAAGTCGCGGGCTCAGCTAGTATTGAAATAAAACTATTTTACGGATTCTATCGCGATTATTTACTTTTTTATGTTCCCAACGTTTCGGCTGCTTTACAGCAACCATGGCCACGGGGGGGCTGAGGTGTTAGACGTCCTGATGTCATAGTTAATAACTGGGTACCCTCATACTTAGTTGTTGTTTGCGGTCCGATCCATGCAGCACGCGATAGAATCCGTAAAATAGTTTTATTTAAATGTATAGTATTCGCGTAAATATAAGAAAACAATATGTTTTATACATATAATCCTTCCTCTTGAATCACTCTATCCTACTAATATTATAAATGCGAAAGTTTGTGAGTGTGGATGTATGTATGTATGTATGTTTGTTACTCCTTCACGCAAAAACTACTGCACGGATTTGGATGAAATTTGGAACACAGATAGATTATAACCGGGATTAACATATAGGATACTTTTTAACCCAATAATCCATTACTACGCGGATGAAGTCGCGGGGCACAGCTAGTGTATTATAAAAACCGCATCAAAATGCGTTGCGTAGTTTTAAAGAACTAAGCATACATAGGGACACACAGCGGGAAGCGACTTTGTTTTATACTATGTAGTGATTTCATTAGTTATTATTTCAAAGTGCGACCTTTGAGCAAATTTATGGACTTAGTTCACATCCGCAATCAAAATACGCAATAATTTAGTAAACAATGATCCGGTTTTAATACTATTATAAAGCCTAATTAACATTAGTTTAAATAATCATATATGTCATGTGAAGGCCTTTATTAATAAACTAGCTGAGCCCGCGACTTCGTCCGCGTGGAATTTAATTTAACAAAACAGCTCGCTCCCGTGTTCTGACCCCGGCAGACAGAACCCATTTTTTTTAAATTTTGTTTTTCTAAAATAAAAGTAGCCTAAGTTACTGCTTATAACATCAGCTATCTACCAGTGAAAGTCCCGTCAAAATCGGTCCAGCCGTTTTGGAGATACTCTTTGATTTCATGTGTTTTTATTTTTTTACGCGGAACCCTAATTGTTTTTCAAAAATTAAAGTAGCCTAAGTTACTCCCTATTACATCAGCTATCTGCCAGTGAAAGTCCCGTCAAAATCGGTCCAGCCGTTTCGGAGACTAGCGGCCCGCCCCGGCTTCGCACGGGTACATTGCGGTTACATTATTCGAGTTTTAGTAAGGATCCCAAATTTTTTTGAAAATATATTATAGCCTATGCCACCCGGGGATAGTGTAGCTTCCCAACAGTGATAGAATTTTTCAAATCGGTTCAGTAGTTTCGGAGCCTATTCATTACAATCAAACACACAAAGTTTTCCTCTTTATAATATTAGTATGATATATCTCAAGGCTGAGAACGATCTTGAGTGCGCTTATGACATGTCATTTTATTCCGGTATGACATAAGAATGACATTTCCAAGATCGCTGTCAAACTTAAGATTGATTTAACGAGCCTTACTCACCCTATAAATATAATAATTACCGTACTCTCAAGTTATGTAACGCTTGTACTATGGGTACCGTACAATGGACTGGGGGCGATCCCAGTGACACCCAGACTGGGGTCAATTACAAAAATACTACTTCCAAAATTAACCCCGACGGGAATCGAACCTGCAATCACTCGTTGCAGTGAGCCGAGTGGTGGCGAGCCGGTCGTCCAACAGAGTAAGTATGTTGCCACAATATACGATCGAATATCGATCGACCGATGTTAGAATAGGATGAGTGGTATTCGATCTACAATTTCTATATAGAAGACCGTTCGATTCGATTGATCCTTTGCCCGATGTTAGATTCAGGTGATTCCACTTAGACAGACAGTTACTACATAGAGTAACGAGTACGATCGATTCTTTGACCGATGTTGGAATGGGATGAGTCATCTTCGATCTACCTACAGTTACTACATCATGTTCGATCGATCGTCGATCGATGGCCGATCGACGGCCAGTCGTTTGGTGCAGTAACCCTATAACTATTTTCATTATCAATCGGAAATACAAGGAACTTTACACTAGATATAAGCATCCCGTCGAGATAATTTGCCATTGAACTTCATTATATCAGTCGCACCGTATCTCCGCCCGTATCTTTCACATCCGAAATACGTGGGCGATACGATGCGTATCAGTCTTTAAGCCCAGAAGAGTATTTTTTTTAAATCAATAAATAAGTATCGCCAGACTGACACACCAACTGTACGGTCCCAAACTAAGCAACGCTTGTACTATGGGTACCGTACAATAGACTGGAGGCGATCCCGGTGACACCCAGACCGGGGCAAATTACGAAAAGGCCATCTCCGAAATTTGTTCCAGCGGGAATCGAACCCGCAACCACGGCCTCTACGCCAAGCGGTCGTCCAATTACCGACCTGAAGAGGAATGTCATAGAGGGATGGGAAGAGGGCTTGGGTGCCGGCTCTCTCAATCATCGTACTAAAAGCATAATAGCTACTTTACTCCGATCTTCTGTGACAGGGTGGTACTACCCGGGTCAAGCCAGCCCGTATATGAGCTGTAGTCAGCTGGCTACAGCGTGGCTCTACCATCGTACTTGTGTAACACACTGCATACTTATAAAAAAATAATCTATACAAATAAATAAAATTGGAGTGTCTGTTTGTAATATCATAATAACACCTTTTCACTAAATGCACATGAAAGAACATACGACACCTATTTAAATTTTTGTCTGGCTGTCTGTCTTTCTGTCTGTCTGTCTGTCTGTGTGTTTGTTCCGGGTAATCTCCGAAACGGCAGGACCGATTTCGACGGGACTTTCACTGGTAGATAGCTGATGTTATAAGCAGTAACTTAGTCTACTTTTATATTAGAAACAAAAAAAAATGGATCCTGCCGCGCGGGCTCAGAACGCGGGAGCGGGCTTTTTTGTTAAGTTAAATTCCACGCGGACGAAGTCGCGGGCTCAGCTAGTAATTAATAATTTATCCCTTTTGACGTCCCACTCCTGAGCACGGGCCTCCCCTCACTACGCGGGGGTTTCAGGCGGTAATCCACCACGCTGGCCCAGTGCAGGTTGGCGGATTTCACACGACTTTCGAAAATTGGTTAGATTTTCCAAAACATGCAGTTTTCCTCACGATGTTTTCGTTCACCGTAAGCAAGTGATAATCATAATTATGGAAATTTATGATTCGCACATAGATTTCGAAATACCCAGAGGTGCGAGCCGGGGTTTGAACCCCCGACCTGGTGCCCGCAAGACGTGTGCTTAACCACTCGACTATCAACTGTATACATATAAACATCTTATTTTTATAAATTAACAAACAGTAAAAACGGCACCGGAAACAACCGCACAAAGCCGCCGTATAATTAAATAGTAATTATTCATTGACTGGCAGATTTCCAGTAGATTGGACAGCACAGACGAACAGACAATGGGTTTTGTTCTTCCTTGTTATGTGAGAGTAGGTATATTCACTTTGAACTTGAGATAAATCTGTGAGGAGAAAACTATAATGATACTTTGACGACCGCTCGGAGCAGTGGTTCGAGCGTAGGCCGCTCGGCTCACTGCACATGGTGGTTGCGGGTTCGATTCCTGCCAGGGCAAATTTCGGAAATGGCCTTATCGTAATTTGCCCAGGTCTGGGTGTCACTGGGATCGCCCCCAGTCCATTGTACGGTACCCATAGTACAAGCTTTGCTTAGTTTGGGACCGTACAGTTGGTGTGTCTGTCTGGCGATATTATTAATATTATACTAGCTGACGCGACAGACGTTGTAATGTCTTAACTTTGAATATTGAATTCGAATTGTTCCGCTCAACTATCTTAGTTTTTCTTTCATAAGAACCTTTTCCTGACAATAATAAACACAACAAAAATAGGATTAGCGATATCGTTCCATCCGTTCACGCGTGATGCGATGACCAAGGAAATAGAGATTCATTTTTATATATAAAGATAAGAATATACTCGTAAACTCGTAATTGATGACCGCTTGGCGCAGTGGCTCGAGCGTAGGACGCTCGGCTTACTGCACATGGTGGTTGCGGGTTCGATTCCTTCCGAGGCAAATTTCGGAAATGGTATTTTCAAAATCTGCCTTCCTCTGGGTGTTACTGGGATCGCCCGCAGTTCATTGTACGGTACACATAGTACAAGCGTTTCTTAAATTGGGTCCGTACAGTTGGTGTGTCAGTCAGGCGATATTTTATGTCTAACTAGTTTCTGCCCGCGACTTCGTCCGCGTAGACTTAAGTGAAGTATTCTATGTGTTAATCCAGGTTATAAACTATATGTGTTCCAAATTTCATCCAAATCCATTCAGTAGTTTTTGCGTGAAAGAGTAACAAACATACATCCACACTCACAAACTTTCGCCTTTATAATATTAGTAGGATATATAAAATTCTTCACGCAGAAACTACTGAACGGATTTGGATGAAATTTGGAACACAGATAGATTATAACCGGGATTAACATATAGGATACTTTTTAACCCAATAATCCAATACTACGCGGATGAAGTCGCGGGGCACAGCTAGTAATAAATAAATATCGCCAGACAGACACACCAACTGTACGGTCCCAAACTAAGCAAAGCTTGTACTATGGGTACCGTACAATGAACTGGGGGCGATCCCAGTGACACCCAGACCTGGCCAAATTACGAAAGGCCATTTCCGAAATTTGCCCCGGCGGGAATCGAACCCGCAACCACCATGTGCAGTGAGCCGAGCGGCCTACGCTCGAACCACTACGCCAAGCGGTCGTCATTAGACAACTATTAATTAAATTAATAATACATTTGTCCTAACTCCCTTGTGTTATGTGTCAATATGACCTAACAGCCGTGACCTTTGTTTGTTACCATGGTTAAGAAACAAACAAACTCATTTAGTGTTTGTTTGTTTCTCTAAGCAAAACGCGAAACGGCTGGACCAATTTGGATGATACCATGTTTGTTCCCTCAGAAACTACTTTCGTACTTGATCGTAATTAATAATGATGCCAAGTCTACTATCAACGAAACTTAATCGATATGATCGGAAATGCGTTTGGCTTGTGCACCAATAACATCTACGCCTATTTCCCATGGTAAACAATTAATAGAGAAACATATTTCCCAGTGGTAATGAAAAAGCTTTCGCCCATGGATACGCTAGTGTAGATATTATAACCTGAATGACGACAACAACGCCACTTATCAGATCCAAATATAGCTGAGAACCACAAAAATTTGGAAATCCTTATACTTCAAAGGTATTGCAACGACATGGTAACCTTGACCTGATGCTGCAGTGTCATCTGAAATCTGCAGGATACTCTACTCCTCACCAAAATACAATAGCGTTATTGAGTTTGGGCTCATGGGAATGGTCTTAATGGATATGTTATAGTTAGATGATGTTCAGGGTCTGATGATGAAGCAAGAAATAGAAATGGGGACAAAACGGTGAGGGTATCTAAGCTTCCTTCACTCGTTAAAGGTATTTGAAATTTTGGTATACGGTGTAAACATCAGTTTATGGGTAACCTGGACCTGATGCTGCAGCATCATCTGGAATCTGCAGGATAGCAAACTCCTCATCAACTTACAGCAGAGGTATGGTGTTTGGACTCATTAGAATGGTCTCAATGAATAGTTTATAGAAATATGGTAATTATCAAGTGTCGATCTTAGGGCAGTATTTATAAATCGATCGTAAGCATGAGAGTGGACTTGAGTACGCATTTGACAAGTCTTTTTGCATTGGTATGACATATAAATGATATTTCCAAGATCGCTCTCAGACTTGAGATCGATTTATTTAAACGGTCCCCAGTGTGTCTTCTGAAGTGATAAAGATTAATAAAGTATAAAAAGCATAAAGATAAAATTTTTAAAAAAATTTAAAACCCCCCAACACAGAAAAAAAACACTAAAAAAGTACAAATAAAATGTAAAGAAAGTTGAATATCAGTGGTAATTATTTGATCAAAGCATCGTCGCATCGGGAGACCGCTAAGTGTATATTAAAAAAATAAAAAAAAACCCTGAAATAAAAATCTCTAAAAAAAAACAAAACTCGAACCCAACGGTTCGATATTCCTGCTTTCATACCTGTGTAGGTAGCTTAAATCTGGTCCCCGACGACGGCAGTTCATCGACCGCTTGGCTCAGTGGTTCGAGCGCAGGCCGCTCGGCTCACTGCACCGGGTGGTCGCGGGCTCGATTCCCGGATTTCGTAAATGGCCTTTTCTTAATTTGCCCCGGTCTGGGTGTCACCGGGATCGCCCCCAGTCCATTGTACGGTATCCATAGTACCTTGTAAGTAGTTATATAGTAAGTACTATTGTAATAGTTGCTTAGTTTGGGACCATACAGTTGGTGTGTTGGGTATTAATAAATGAATGTCATTCTGAAGTCATTCTAGTCCTAAATTACACGTCAAAAGCGTACTCAAGACCGCTCTCAGACTTGAGATCGATTATTAATACGGTTCTTAGTCTGGCGGTATTTATGTTCGGATTAATTAAAGCACACAACTCTTATTTATAGAACAGGCAATCTAAATATATATAACTCAAAGGTGACTGACTGACTGACTGACTGACATAGTGATCTATCAACGCACAGCCCAAACCACTGGACGGATCGGGCTGAAATTGGCATGCAGGTAGATGTTATGACGTAGGCATCCGCTAAGAAAGGATTTTCATTAATTCTACCCCCAAGGGGATAAAATAGGGGATGAAAGTTTGTATGAAACTTTGTCAATTAAATTCCACGCGGACGAAGTCGCGGGCACAGCTAGTCGAAATATAAAATTCGAAGTATTCTTACAGGGCCACAGATATTATGGAACCTACTAACAACGAAACAGTGAAAGCGGTCCTTGGTTGAATAAAGGTTGGGAACCACTGCAGTAGATTATCCCAGTGATGTTCTTCCTTCTAAGTCGTAGCACTCTTGTCAGAGCGGTCGTGGTCATGTTTCGGTCGGTTCTTGTGCCACCGCTGCTCGTACGATATGTGGCCATGTGGGTCTATGTTTGGCTAAGTGAGAGCAGTCGTTCACGGTTGAGTGTGTCACGGATTTTATGAGGTCTGTCCACCGTGTTGGATGGCGCCCACGTGGTCTCCTGCCTTCAACTTTCCCTTGCACCACCAATCCCAGTGATGTACAACCATACAAACCTTTAAACCACGGGTCACTGTCCGTTTTATTATCCCACCGCAAAAAAAGTACATTTGACGTCAGTCCGATAAAAAAATTGAGGTATGCAATATATAATGTCTGTTTGTGTTTCGTTCTTACAATTTAAATTATCCTAATTAAGGTGAAGGCGCCTGTCTAGCCCGCGAAATCAAAAATTTTCGAGTATTTTTATAGTTTATCCAAAATCTGAAAACATTTAAGACAACATTTTGTGATTTGCGACAAACACAGTATGCAGTGCGTTTATTAATACATTTATTTTACTCTAAATATTATCACGGTGGATATGATACTAGTAAATCACTAAATATACAAAAATTGCCAGATTATCTGGATAGCTGTCGTTCTTGAAATGTTTTAGAGTAAGTTGGATATATTAATAAATGCACTGCACACGGTCTTTGTCGCGAATTACACAATGTGCCTTTTATTATTGTCAGATTTTGAAAAAATTCTTAAAGAACTCAAAAAATTTGAACTTCGCGGGCTAGATGGGCGCTTTAGCCTTAAAGTTAAATTATTGTATACACCTCTTGTCCGCCGTATCTGCATGCGGGCAGACTAACGTTCATTTTTGTGGGTGTATAATATAATAATAATTTAGCCCTTTTAACGTCCTACTCCTGGGCACAGGCCTCCCCTCAACACGAGGGGATTCAGGCCATAATCCACCACGCTGGCCCAGTGCGGGTTGGCGGATTTCACATGTCTTTCAAAAACTGGTTAGATCTTATAAGACATGCAGGTTCACTCACGATGTTTTCCTTCACCGTAAGCAAGTGATAATCATATAGAAATTATGATTCACACATAGATTCCGAAAAATCCAGAGGTGCGAGCCGGGGTTTGAACCCAAGACCTGGTGCCCGCAAGACGCGTGCTTTAACCAATCGGCTATCACAGCTTTGTAGGTGTAAACAGGATTATTTTAATACTAGCTATTTCCCTCGCTAGATTTTATTTTTCTGAATGTTTCAAACTGTGCCACACTTGAAAACAAAAAAAAAGTTGTCCGTCAAGTGACACCCGGCATGATGTGATACATGGTGTAGGGTATAGTATACGCGCGTACACACACAAGGGAGTCGAGGGCGGTAGCGTAGAGAGGGCGTGACGGCATGAGAGAGCGTCATGCCATTTTCTGTGACGGCAAAATGGACGATTTTAGTGCCAATGTGCGCTAATAGATGTTTCACATTAGAAAGAGTCTTGACAGACAGACGGACGACAATCCTATTGCGGCACGGAACTCTAAAAGTCATCATAATCAGTCAAGCTGTTTAGGAGGTGTGGATTAATGAACACACGCACATCGGAATTTTAAATTATAGATATGGGGAGTCGCATTTAATGCTCCTCATCATTATAATCTGCAAGGAAACCAAATTACAAGTCACCTTGTATCTTAATCTTTCTTCACGATATCAGATCCAAGCTATAGCCAACTGATGGCTATAGCGTGGCTAGTAGATATTAAATACTTTCGTATGTTTCGGGCAAGCTGCGCACGTCCTCTCACGATAAGCACTTAGGCAGCATTGGTACGTAACTTCTAAGGGCATGAGGGCTAGAGTTGTTCTATACAAAAATATTCTGAAAAACAATTTAGGATAAGGACCCACCACTCACCCTTGGCTTGTTAACCTCCAAAATTATAAATCAAATAGGTTGATCGATAATGGAAGAGGTCAACAAAACTTAACTCCGTCGGTCGAGTTTGTCAGTCATGAGTGTCAGGGACCCTAATAATGCGCAATTTCCCGCGGAACAAAGCGAATTAAAAATAAAATTCGACACATGTTTCGCCTCTGAATGAGAACGCAATTATCTCAAAAATATTCTGGACAAAGTATAGGTCACCGAAATGAAAGGACTTTCTGGGACACATGCATTTTACTTACCAGTTATTAAAGTTGGGGAGATATTATTATAAAAGTACTTTCTGATAATACTATCCCTATTCACGATTTAAATAAAATTTGCCATAAACCTAAATAACCAATAGTTTTTGATGTACGAGAGAAATTACAATGAAAAATGTTGTGAGGACAGCTACCGAAATGAAAAAATCAGAGATTTAGCATTTTTTTTCCTAATTAACTGCAAACCCAATCAAGAAATAAATTATTGCCTCGTATAGATAGCTACCTCTTCTATCTAGAAAATAATAATAGAACTATATAGTAATGGTGCCCAATACCGATTTCATCCATGCCGCGGAAATTTTGGTGTCGGGAAATCCACCCAAGAAACCACCTGTTTATTAGACTTTCCTGATACAACCTATAATGAGTTACTAGTAGACCAGCGTGATAATTATGTGAATTTTGTGATAAAGATGTTTTCTTTTTTGGTTGCGGGTTCGATTCCCGCCGTGGCAAATTTCGGAAATGGCCTTTTCATAATTTGCCCTGGTCTGGGTGTCGCTGGGATCGCCCCCAGTCCATTGTACGGTACCCATAGTACAAGCGTTGCTTAGTTTGGGACCATACAGTTGGTGTATCAGTCTGGCGATGTTTATTTATTTTATTTTATTTTTAATCTGACTTCCAAAAAAGTAGAACGTTCTATGTTCTTCTGTATTCTTTTATATATATGTTCACCGATTACTCCGTCAGTTGTAGACCGATTTTGAATATTCTTTCTTGTTTGAAAGTGTATTATACTCCAGGTGGTTTCATAGAAATTTTATCAAAATCGGTTCAGTAGTTTGCGAGATATAGACGATTTACGGTCACGAGGAACTCAATGCGTTCCAAGATTACCACTTAAAATCATGACAGCTTGTCAGTGCACCGGGATTATTTGAAGATGGTTAAATTTTTTTGTCAATTTTTTTTTTGTACTGATGCCAGCCAAGCGTAGGTACCTATTTCAAATTATATTTATATTACTTTTCCACTATGATTTATTTTCAAATGTTGTAGATTTATGATATAGGTAAGTATGCAAATTAAAATGTCCGAGCCTGAACTCACGTGTTCGGAAATGTGCATCCATTCAATCGAAAACATTCGAGTTTCTTCCGAAATCTATAAATAAATATTTAAAAGACATAAAATTCTGGTGTGTGTGTGTGTGTGTGTGTGTACCTATTCGTAATTATTCTACTCCTAAACGGCTTGACGTATTTTGATGTTTTTTTGTAGTCGCGCTTATGCGGTCATCTAGATGGTTCTAAGCTATAGTTGGGCCTGGTAGATGGCTCTGTTGACGACATACAGACAATAATATAGGTACACTTACGAACCTGCAGGAAAAATTACTTACTTACTTACTTACTTACTATTTAATATAATCTATACAGGTTGAAACAGAAAGGGTATACTTTATTTTCAAAACTTAACTTTGTAATTCTAAAACTATCAGCTTTGGAGAAAACTTGAAAAACAAAAGGTGTTACAGGGATACAGCTGTTGACAGAGTTCACAAGTCTACAAAACCTTCAGTACTTCAACTGTCCCACAAAGCCGATAGTTTGAGATTTACAGAGTTAAGTTGCAAAAAAAAATTGTATACCCTTTTTGTTTCACCTAATGAATGTTTGTCTGTATGTCCTTTATAGAATCGTAAACTAAGCATTTGATCATGTCATGATCTTCAGCAAAGTGTTGTGCATGAGCCCACAAAGGTTTCTGAGTTGGTACGACCAATCTTTGACAGCGTAGCAACGCGCGCAGGGTACAGCTAGTACTATAATATATAAAAGAATCTCTATTTCGTTGGTCATCGCATCACGTGTGAACGGATGGAACGATTTCGTTAATTCTTTTTTGTTGTGTTTATTATTGTCAGGAGAAGGTTCTTATGAAAGAAAATATTAAGAAAGTTGAGCGGAACAATTCGAATTCAATATTCAAAGTTAAGACAGGACAACGTCTGTCGGGTCAGCTAGTCTACTATATAAAAATAAGTCGGGTTTTCCTTCCTGACGCTATAACTCCAGAACGCACGAACCGATTTCCACGGTTTTGCATTCGTTGGAAAGGTCCCGGGCTCCGTGAGGTTTATAGCAAAGAAAATTCAGGAAAACATTCAACAGAACGCGGACGGAGTCGCGGGGCACAGCTAGTAATATTATAAAACTTCAACTGAGAACAGTTAAGTTAAGCAGTCACCGTAGCCTAGTTTAGTTGCTTGCAAAACCAAGACAGTCAGTTTGAATTGTTGAAAAAAAATTTTTTTTTTTCAATTTACTGAGTCTATTTAACAAACATTGAATCACATTCTTAAAACATAACCTATTGGTAAATGTATTAAGTTCTGTCAGATCAAGCCTCCCTGCTGACCCTGGCACATGAAAATGCTTGATAATAAACGTGTTTTAGTGAAAACATGGCTCCGTCATTCAATCGTACGTAATTACCCGAATCATGAAATACCTTCCTCCATGGTTTGGTTTGATTTACAAACGCAAGAGACTTTTACGGCTCTTTATTCCTTGAAGGGGCGAGCAGAGAAGGGTCCCTTGTAAATTATAGAGTTTATTTTATTAGTATGAGTACAGAAGTTCGATGTAGAGTAGCTATAATAGTTGCGTTTCGGACGCGTTCATGAAATGCGCGCTCGAGCGTTTTGAGTCTTTATTAACATTTGTAATTTCTGTCCAAAATAGTACCTAATTATTTATTGATTTATGTAAATTCACTTGATATATATTTGTATAACGATATCATGCTTTAATCAAATTTAAAATGCTGATAAGATTTTGCATAATTCATGAATATATCGACGGAAAATTCCAACTATGTGCGGTCCAGAATCATGAGTTGAATCCATGGTATCAGATTTCGTTACGATGCCCCTTACACCCTGTATATTAGGTACCTATAAACGCTACAGCTTATGCAGTACGCCAAACACAAACGACGCTACCTCTAATAAGTAACATCCTCAGTAATTGGCAAATCGTTTCCAAGATTCATACTGAATTAAGTACCTAGTTATACTCTGTACACTAAATTATATTTAACTAGCTGTGCCCCGCGACTTCATCCGCGTAGTATTTTAACTTAGCAAAAATTACGGCTTAACAAGTATCCTATATGTTAATCCTGGTTATAATCTATCTGTGTTCCAAATTTCATCCAAATCCGTTCAGTAGTTTTTGCGTGAAGGAGTAACATACATACATCCACACTCACAAACTTTCGCATTTATAATATTAGTAGGATTTAGTACCATTTTCAGGCACCGGGGTCGTAGACTGAATGTCAAAACATTACGACTTTACACACAAGAGTGAATTGCTTATACACACATTTCGCGTTTTCGTACCTATAACTTATTTTATAAACTTTAGTACATTTATTCATTGTTACTTTTTCAATTACGACTAGCTCCATCTGTTATCCAATAGCCGCGTTATAGTACATTATTAATTTGTTTTTATTAGTAATAAATACATAAAATTTCATAAAAAAATATATGAATAAATTTTAAAATTATTTAAGTTATTATTTATCAACACGATTACAATAAAATCCATAATGTTTCATGTCTATAGTAATAATATTTTAATATTGTAAACGCCATCTTGTAGCCAGTAGCTGGACAACATTATTGAGAACTAAAATAATAAGATGAAAATATACCTTCACACCTTTATTCCCCGAAGGAGTAGGCAGAGGTGCATTGCAAACATACCACACACCACACCATACCACACCACAGTCCACACACAGTGGTACTCGGGAAATATTATGATTAAAATTTGTAATTTTTATATAACATTAATTGTGGTCAACATTAATTTTCGAAGTTAAATAGGTAAAAAAATGCCTTTTTTGACGTCCCACTCCTGGGCACGGGCCTCCCCTCACCAGGAGGGGGATTCAGGCCGTATTCCACCACGCTGGCCCAGTGCGGGTTGGCGGATTTCACTTGTCTTGAAATCCAGTACTAACTCATGTATGTCAGCGTATTTTTAATCCCCGACAAAAAAGACGGTGTTATAAGTTTAACACGACGTGTATCTATGTATCTGTGGATCTGTATGTCAGTCTGTGGCATCGTAGCGCCCAAGCGGACAAACCGATTTGAATACTGTTTTGTTAGAAAGGTATTCTGATCGAGAGTGTTCAGAAAGTCGGTTCAGCCGTTTGAAAATGATCAGCTCTTTCGTAGTTTAAAAGGTCCTCGCATCGGGAGTTTTGTTAATTTTCAATTTATAGTTGGACCTACTTGTGCAAAATGGAACCAACCCGCACACACTTCTGCAAACTGAAACCAACCTAGAACCACTATCACAAGGTTGGTTTTGGTCTACAGTAGTGCATGTGGGTTGGTTCCATTTTGCAAAAGAAGGTCCAGTTATTCTGTTCTGTTTCAGGCCGCCTGGCAGTCATATTGTTCAGCTTATGCACAGTGGTCCTCGGGATTATCCTGTCCTTCGTTCCGTGGCTGGATTATATTATATTCAGAGTAAGTATAATACTAAAAGTATCAAAAATCAAATCAAAACTCATTTTTTTTTGTATTCATGTAAGCCAACAAAGCATTTATGAATAGTCAGAATCTACCGCCGGTTCGGAATGCTGCTTCCACTGAGAAGAGCCGGCAAGAAACTCTATAGTTACTCTTTTCAATGAATACAAGATGGTACCATCCGTATTACTATAATTCTTCATAACCTTCTAACTTATATACCGTAGTTTTTAGCACAGATTTTCCTTCTTCATCAATTATAGCGTATCTTATAGTAAAAACTCTATTGAAATAAATAAGAAGGAGAAGAAATCTATACATTCTATATTCTATACAAATAAATAAAATAGGAGTGTCTGTTTGTAATATCAAAATTACACCTTTTCACTAAATGCATATGAAAGTACATACGACACCTACAACAAAAACGCTATTTAAAAATGTTTTGTCTGTCTGTCTGTCTGTTTATCTGTCTGTCTGTCTGTCTGTCTGTCTGTGTGTGTGTTTGTTCCGGGTAATCTCCGAAACGGCTGGACCGATTTTGACGGGACTTTCACTGGCAGATAGCTGATGTTTTAAGAAGTAACTTAGGCTACGTTTATTTTAGAAAAACAAAATAAAAAAATCGGTCCTGTTGTGCGGGCTCAGAACGCGGGAGCGGGCTTTTTTGTTAAGTTAAATTCCACGCGAACGAAGTCGCGGGCTCAGCTAGTTTATTATAAAACAGTAGTTACACGTACACAATTTGAAATAGTAGATAAAAGTGGTATATTGCTAGTAAGTAACTAAATCCGTAATTGACGACCGCTTGGCGCAGTGGTTCGAGCGTACCCATAGGACAAGCGTTGCTTAGTTTGGGACCATACAATTGGTGTGTCAGTCTGGCGATATTTCTTTATTAATTATTTATAATCTTATATTTTAAAAAATAGTATTTGTTTTGTTTCAGGAATTGAAACTATGGAATGGATCATTAAGTTACAGTTACTGGCACAAACCAGGTGTCATAAGATTGACCAAGGTGTACATTTTCAATGTGACCAACCCTCAAGCCTTCCTGGAACATGGAGAGAAACCGAAGCTGGTTGAAGTGGGCCCGTTCGTGTATAGGTGCGTACTACTTAGCTATCATTGTTAATTATAATTTACAGTTTTAATGGTGGTAAAGGGAGGTGTATTTAATTGACTACTGCTCATATACGGGCAGGGTAGTACCACCCTCGTACAGTTGCCATTATAGCTGCGTTTCTTTGACAAAAGTCAAAGGGAACCCAAAAAAAAAACTGTCTAAGATCAGGGCCCTAACCACGCTAGCTACTCAAATCGTAATAGAAAGGCACAAGCTAGTGATTGCGTTTCAAACGCTCCGCTTTTGACGCTTTGCTGACTAGTGACACCATACCATATCAATGTCAGTAGAAATCGTGAAGCTCGTGTCAGCAAAACGTCAAAAGCGGAGCGTTTGAAACGTAATCGCGAGCGTTTGCTTTTCTATTACGATTTGAGTAGCTAGCGTGGTTGGGCCCAGGCGGGTGGTACGCTTGTTTATCGACTTTGTTAATATAAAAAAGTCTCAATCAAATGTCCGAAATTAAAATTAAAGTACCCGGAAGCTGATAATTTGGGTGGCTAGTGAAGTACTTCAATCATTCTTTTCTGAGTGACGGGTGTTTGAATGATTTTCACACCTTTCGTGTGGCGGCGTTAGAACACATCCAATGGCCTAGAAAACAATGTAAACTGCATTTACCGAGTTACAGCCACTAATATTCGAAACATACAAAAAATATCCTACTAATATTATGCGAAAGTTTGTGAGTGTGGATGTTTGTTACTCTTTCAGTCAAAAACTACTGAACGGATTTGGATGAAATTTGGAACACAGATAGTTTATAACCGGGATTAACACATAGGATACTTTTTATCTCGATGATCCCGAAACTTTTGTTAAGTTAAATACAAGGCGGAAGAAGTCGCGGGCACAGCTAGTAATATAATATAATATATATATCCTACTAATATTATAAATGCGAAAGTTTGTGAGCGTGGATGTATGTTTGTTACTCTTTCACGCAAAAACTACTGAACGGATTCGGATAAAATTTGGAACACAGATAGTTTATAACCTGGATTAATACATAGAATACTTTACTTAAGTCTACGCGGACGAAGTCTCGGGCTAGAAGCTAGTACTTAATGATCCTACTAATATTATAAATGCGAAAGTTTGTGAGTGTGGATGTATGTATGTTTGTTACTCCTTCACGCAAAAACTACTGAACGGATTTGGATGAAATTTGGAACACAGATAGATTATAACCGGGATTAAAATATAGGATACTTTTTAACCCAATAATCCAATACTACGCGGATGAAGTCGCGGGGCACAGCTAGTATGTTATAATTTAGTCCTTTTTAACGACCCACTCCTAAGCCCAGTCCTCCCCCCAACACGAGGGGGATTAAGACCATAACCCACCACGCTGGCGCAGTGCAGGCTGGCGGATTTCACATGTCTTTTAAAAAAATGGCATAACATTTTCCATGACAGGTTTCCTTTATCGTAAGAAGGTGATAAATAAAAAAAATAATTTAGCCCTGTTGACGTCCCAATCCTGGGCACGGGGCTCCCCTCAACACGAGGGGTTTCAGGCCATAAGCAAGTGATAATCATATATTGAAATTATCATTCACACATAGATTTCGAACAACCAAGAGGTGCGAGCTTTGGTAAATAAAAAGGCAATTTTGCTGCCAATCAAATCGTGTTATTTGTAAGCTCGTTTAATTAATAAATATTAACACAGCGAGCAAACCATATACACATACTAGCTGTGCCCCGCGACTTCATCCGCGTAGTATTTTAACTTAGCAAAAATTTCGAGATTATCGGGTTCAAAAGTATCCTATATGTTAATCCCGGTTATAATCTATCTGTGTTCCAAATTTCATCCATATCCGTTTAGTAGTTTTTGCGTGAAGGAGTAACAAACATACATACATCCACACTCACAAACTTTCGCATTTATAATATTAGTAGGATATGTACATCCGCGAACCTGTCGGTTTTCCCAGCAGTCGCATGAAAAAAAACCCACAAAATAACCGCAGAATCAACTCATGAACACAAAAGAAATATTTCTATGGAATCATTTACTCAATTTTTGTGCAGAGTCATCATTATGCGATTACCTACACACATCTATTAATAGAACCATACAAGTGCGCTCGGTCTGGGTGTCACTGGGGTCGCCCCCAGTCCATTGAACGGTATTTTTTTTTATTTGGGACCGGTGCCGCCACACTCCCCCACCACTGTTACTCCTGTAAACCAGGATCGACAACGGTGACCCATAATGACGTCGAGATTTGACGTTCTACGAGTCCCGGGGAAAAGTTAAATTGTCTTGGAACCCGCACGAATTTAATCTAAATAACTAATAGGAGTTGGAAGAAGATTATCCACTTGCTGACGAACTAGTGGATATTATCTCTTTTCGTATTAGAATAGAATAACTCTTTATTATATTAACTTTATTAAAGTTTGAATTTGACAAATATTAGGTTAATATATCAATCTCAAGACTGAGACTGATCTTACAAAATGTCATTCTTATGTCATATTAGTACAAAACTTCACGCCAAACGGTTACTCAAGATCACTCTTGAGATCGATTTATTAATACGGGTCTGACGCACTATAGTGGTTATATTATCTTTTTTTACTAAAGAGTATCTACATCACAGAGGTGTTACCTGTGTGGGTAGGTACATACGTTGGTTATGGCCAAAGACAAAACATTTTTTATTGGGCCATAGAGTATTTTTTTTAGTAAGACACGGGATGGACACGGGCGTTAAATCTATAAAAAGATAATTGAATGCGTTTTTTTATGATAGTTTGCGAATCGACGAAAACATCAGCAAGTCTTCTTCCATTACGTCAAACGTCAGTCATTCCTAATGTGGCTTGTTATTGCCACAGACCAATAAGTCAAGACACCGCTTACCTCCATACTAATGTATGAGAATGCAATCCTCAAAAGTTTGATTCAATCAAGATGTCAGATACGGTTATGCATTATGCAGTGGCAATGCATATATTAGCTCAGGTGCCCAGCTGTGCTGCGTCTTTGGCTTATTGTTCTGTGGTTTCGCTTTAGCTTACGGAATGGGGTGGGAGCTTTTCACAGTCGAAGGAAAGTTTTCAATGTCAGAAAAAATTGCTTTGATGCTTCTTTTACAAATGAATTGGAAGAAGGATGGAAGCTGTCGTACTCGTATGTAACATCAGTCATATTGATTTTGTTCGTAGGTATATAAAATGCCTATGTCATCCGGACTATAATAACGGATCGATTAACGCATCATTCATCAAAATCGGACGGGTAGTTTAGGCGCTTCGGCGGAACGCAAACATGATACATACAAAGACTGCTAAAAACATAGCCCTTCCGTTTGGCTTTGCCGTAGTCGGTTAAAAAATTACAGTCCGTCTCTTTGTCACGGACCATAGACACCAAAAACGAAGCTACCTAAAAAATGTCATTAACACTGGGCTACTAATTAACATTTTTTTAAATATATTCTCAATATTGTTACACCAATTCTGATAGTAATTTTCCAAATTAACACATTGCACCCTGGTTTATTACTTATTTCACATGGCAATGACACACCTTGAAGCTTTATTATAGTTAACTTCAAGAAAAACCAGTCAAGCGGGAGTTGTGACTTTGAAATGGATGTTCCGTACTTTATCTTTATTAGTTTTTATCCGCGGCTTCGTTAGCGCATATTTAATTTTCCTGATGTTAACAACAGCGCCATCTACCGGGTCTAACTAGAGCTAAGAACAATCCAGATGACAACAAAAAAATATATCGAAATCGGTGAAGCCGTTTACGAGGAAATTAACAACTTACACTCGCACACCGCAATTTTATATTATAAATAAAGATAATATAAGTAAACATGTTTTTCAAGTACAATAATTTATTGTTTTGTCAGCAAACAATAAAATTATGTTAAAACTGTTCATATAAGCAACAATATGGTTAGCAAACAAGCTCACGACCCGCTTGCCATTAAGCAGTTACCGTAGCCTATAGATGCTTGCAATACCAAAGGCATCGCTCGCACGTAGCCGACCTGAAAGGGGCTGGTACCAAAGCCGGGGAAGGTGGGGGAGGTTGGCCTTTCGGCACTCTCACGCATCGGCAAAACACAGCTATAACAGCTACTTTATACAGATCTTCTTATAGGAAGACTAGCAAACGTTGTTCTGCCATATAAATTACTAGCTGTGCCCCGCGACTTCATCCGCATAGTATTGGATTATTGGGTTAAAAAGTATCCTATATGTTAATCCCGGTTATAATCTATCTGTGTTCCAAATTTCATCCAAATCCGTTCAGTAGTTTTTGCGTGAAGGAGTAACAAACATACATACATACATACATCCACACTCACAAACTTTCGCATTTATAATATTAGTAGGATTTATAGGTATGAAAAATAGATGTTGACCGATTCTCAGACCTACCCGATATGCTCACAACATTTCATGAAAATAGGTCGAGCCATTTCGGAGGAGTTTGGCAACAAACACCGCGACACGAGAATTTTATATACATATTAGAAGATTGATCATTGTTGGTTGAAGTAGCTATTAAGTTTTATGAAAAACCATTTTCTTAAGATAACCCTAATAAGTTCTTTATTAATAATTCGTCGTAAACAAGTATTTATGTTCATAAATTCCTGTTTTAACCTTGCTTAATTCAATATTCGGATGCTAATTATGTTATTTGACCAATAAAATATCTATTTTTGTTTTATAATATATAATATATAGAGTCATATACTAAATGTAAATTTAGAATAAATTTATACAATAATAATAAGAGCTGTAAGCTTTTTTTTAATGGGACAAGTCCAGCCACACACTCTCACCACTGTTACTCCTGTAAGCCAGGATTGACAGTGGTGTCCAATGATGACGCCGAGGTTTGACCCTCGACGAGTCCCGGGGACAAGTTAAATTGTCTTGAAACCATCACGAATTAATTCGAAAGAAAAAATAGAAGAAGTTGGAAGAAGATTGTTCAATTTCCTCCATCGCAAAGCGGGAGACTAAAATGACTGTTACAGCTGATTGAAGACCAGTTGTAAGGCACCACGGATTGTAATGAGACTAATTGGGCCTAAACTCTCACGACCGGGCACAAAGAGACAAATAAAACTGTTTTTTTACTTAACAACAAAGTCGACAAACAAGCGTAGCTAAAACCCGCCCGATATTAAGGAGTTACCGCAACCTATAGATGCGTGCTATACCAAAAGCATTGCTCGTACGTAGCCGAACTGAATGGGAGTGGGATATAGGGAGGGGTAAGGGACAAAACCCTTGCGTTTACATAACTATTTAATAATTTATTTTCACTTTACACAACAGTCACCCAATCGAAATCTAAACCTTGACAGCGTTGTCGGTTCACCTTGTAACAAAAGCAAAGATCTCACGTAGTCATCTCGGCTCGTTATTTAAAATACCTACTGTAGTTGTTACATAGCCATGCGATTTGCAGAGATAGCATCTCAGAAATATCAAAAATGCTTACTTATTATTAACAAAGTAATTAGTGTAGGTATGATAATAATAATTTAACACTTTTGACCTCCCACTCCATGTCACGAGCCTCCCCTCGATACGAGGGGGATTCAGGCTGTAATCCACCACGCTGACCAAGTGCGGGTTGGCGGATTGCACATGTCTTTCGAAAATTGGTTAGATTTTCTAATTTATGCAGGTTTCCTCACGATGTTTTCCTTCACCGTAAGCAAGTGATAATCATATATCATGATTCGCACATAGATTTCGAAAAACCCAGAGGTGCAAACCAGGGTTTGAACCCAGGACCTGGTGCCCGCGAGACCCGTGCTTAACCAGGCGGCCAGTGAAGTAAATGGGATAGGTACTCTTTTTTAGCCCGCCCTGACTTCGCACGGGTACATTACGGTTACATTATTGGAGTTATAGTAAGGATCCCTATTTTTTTGAAAATATAATATATCCTATGTTACCCGGGGATAGTGTAGTTTCCCAACAGTGAAATAATTTTTCATATCGGTTAAGTAGTTTCGGAGCCTATTCAATGCAAAAAAACAAACAAACAACAAATCCCTCCTCTTTATAATAAATTATTATTATGGTAAAGATTATCATTTTCTTTTTTGGTGTAATTAATGAAAGTAGTCAAGGTTAATGTTGGAGTCGAAGAAAGAGCTCAAGGTCAAAATCCGGGGAAAATTATCGTGACTTGACGCGACATACAGACAAACATAGAGTCCTTTTTTGGGAGTCGGTTTAAAAAGAACATGGCACCTCTGATGCATCTCTACATGTTTGCGTTCGACATCTCAAGGGATTAATTTGAATAAAAAATTAGATAGTATTCTATGCAACCCATTCGCTCTAACGCAAAGGTATATGCGTCTATCTCTTTTCCGCAGCTGTAAAAATATTCACAACTTCTCTATCGTAAATTATCTATAATATATTAATACGTGAAGCAAAAAGTTTCAACCGCTTAATAAGAAAATTGCGCGGACGGAGGAGTATGAAATTTGGCACACTTATAGTTTATATAGAGAAGGAGTGCAGAAGGCTAATATTTTCATACTATAATACTTAGAAATACATTAAAATCAATAAATAAAACATTACACACACTACCGTGAATTGACACACACACATTTGTAACCTCCACACCGACTGACTGTCTGATTGACAAACGGTGACAGTTTTTGGAGGGCGAGACTTCCATAGTGCATTCTGCGTGCCAGTATCAAATAGTCTTTGACATTAAACCTTAATGACGTTTAAAATTAAAATTTAAATGAATTATTGTCGAATTTCGACCATTACAACGGGAATACTAGAAAACGTAAATATGTATACCTGTATGTGTAAATTGCATTGCGATTTGCAACACAAGACTACAGCTACGCGTCCACAGTACTTCGTATGTGAAATAGACTGTGACCTTTTTTTTCTTTACCCATGACCTTGACCTTGATCATTTATATTTCAGAGAAGACATGGAGAAGGTCAACATCAAGTTCCATGACAACGACACCGTGACATACCAACACAACAAGATACTGCGGTTTGTACCAGAAATGTCCGTTGACAAGAATCAAAAGCTAGTGGTGCCGAATATTCCTTTATTGGTGAGTCGGAAGTTAAATAGTCTAGCTCCTTTAGCCTAGTGGTTAGAAAAGCCACCAGCGCATTCTGGAGGATCCGCGTTCGATCTCTTCATTATCAAATGCCTTCGGGCGGCCTAACTTTAAACAAAGTTGGCCGCTAACTGAAGAAGAAAAAATATGACAGTTAGCGACAGACTTCAATGGCCGCCGCGACCTGGCTGCTGTGATCTGGCCTCCACATCCTGGCCGCTACAACCTGGCGACCACAACCTGGCCGCCACAACCTGGCCGCCGCGGTTAGGCCGTCTCATGCGCAATTAGGTAGCCATATACTAAAGTGTGTATATCTCATTTCAGACTGTGACATCTTTCTCTCCAAACCTAGGAAGTTGGTTGTTTAATCTCCTAGTAACTGGCCTTTCTATCACCTATCGAAATAGAGCCAAACCATTTGTACATGTCACCGCTGAGGAATTAGTTTTCGGGTGAGTAGGTTGCCTATATCTCAGACACACAGATCAATAAGCCATAGACGCTGCATAGCTGAGCACCCCGCCTGACATTTTGATTGATCTATTCATGGCTCGTCCTTGAACAGATCAATGAAAATTTTGTCCAGGCCATCTTTCCTGATAGTCCGCTAACTTTTGACAATTACATTTTCATACAATAGT
The DNA here is from genome assembly GCA_905147325.1 of Notodonta dromedarius. Classification (NCBI taxonomy): domain Eukaryota; kingdom Metazoa; phylum Arthropoda; class Insecta; order Lepidoptera; family Notodontidae; genus Notodonta; species Notodonta dromedarius. Next base: position 961,905 of record LR990189.1, read on the forward strand.
GGATAGTCGTAAGCGATGTCTTGTCTTATTGGTCTGTGCTCAGACACATAAAACCCTTATAGTACATTAATATTCGAATATATAAGGACTTATCTATATGCCTTAGCTATACTTGTTATGCATAATTGCTGATAATTTGACGTAGGTAATTCTTGCAGGATTTGAATTCTTATTTATTTCCAATTTCGTGCTAAATATTTCAGTTTATAACTTATTAAAAATAAGTTATTGAATAAGTGTTATTCAATGAAAATTATACAAAAACACTTAGCGATTCATAGTTATGGTAAAAAAAAATTGACAAATCACATTGATAATATTTAAAAACTATTAAATGCAGACAACAAAATATATTATATAAGTTGCATTTTAACTCCTCTCACACCCTGTAAGGGATACGTTGAATTACAACTAACCCTGTATATACTAGGTGATACAAAATGGGTATACTATTTTTTTTGCAACTTAACTTTGTAAATATCAAACTATCGGCTTTGTGGGACAGTTGAAGTACTAAAGGTTTTGTAGACTTGTGAAATCGGTCAACAGCTGTATTCCTATAACACCTTTTGTTTTTCAAGTTCCCTCCAAAGCTGATGGTTTTAGAATTACAAAGTTAAGTTTTGAAAAAAAAAGTATACCCATTATGTGTCACCTTGTATAAGAGTAAGGTATATAATGAAATATTATTTGTTTTTTCAGTTACGACGACCCACTAGTGACCTTGGCTCACTACTTCTACCCAAAGGGTAAAAGGCCTAATAGCCAGATGGGACTACTTTTAGCGGTAAATTATTTTTTAACGTAATCTATTCCATTTTCAAAGTGCCTGCATTTCTTAAATGTCATTTCTTTTTAGAGAAACGGAACGTTAGACGAAGTATCAACTATGTATACTGGTACGAAAGAATTGAACAATTTTGGGTATATGGACAAAATTAACGGTATGGACCATCTGCCGCATTGGAAGGAACGCCCGTGCAATGATATACGGTAAGCAACAACGGCGACGACGCGGCCACGGCGGCCAAGTCATAGCGGCCAAGTTGTGGCGGCCAATTCGCGGCAGTCAAATCATACCGGCCAGGTCGGGACGGCCAAGTTGCAGTGACTAAGTCGCGGCGGCGAAATCACGGCGGCCAAATCGTGGCGGCCAAGACGTGGCAGTACAATTTCGGTGGCCGGTTCCTGCTAAATCTCTTGCATTTTTTACCGCTATGCCAAATGAGTTAAAATTAATATTGGCCGCCGCATACAATGGCCGCTTGCCGCCGAGTAAGTACACTGTCTGTACTTACCTAACGTTTTATGGTAACTTGTTAATTACTTTTAAAGACCAGTAGTTAATTACCGGCATTGTAAATAATAGCAATAGGGAAATACCACCTACAACTAATTAATATTTTAATAGCCTATAAAATATTTTATAGACATAACTAGCTGTGCCTGCGACTTCGTCCGCGTGGAAATTAACTAAAAAAAAATTAATTTCACAACAAATGTTCGTTCAGTTCCCAGAGGTTATGAAAGTTTATAAAGACTGAAGTTTATAAAGAAATACCTATGCTCAGTTTAATCTCATTTCCTTTTTTGCGTGTCGATATCGGTAGGTAATAACATATGTTACCTACCTATCGCAAAAGCCCGCTCGCGCGTTCTGAGCCCGCGCGACAGACAGCATTTGTGATCTATGCTTTTTGTTTTTTTCTAAAATGAATGTAGCCTAAGTTACTGCTTTTAATATCAGCTATCTGCCAGTCAAAAACCCGTTAAAATCGATCCAGCCGTTTCAGAGATACTCTTGGATTTCAAGTGATTTTATTTTTTTACGCGGTACCCTAATTGTTTTTCTAAAATTAAAGTAGCCTATGTTACTCCTTTTAACATCAGCTATCTGCCAGTGAAAGTCCGTCAAAATCGGTCCAGCCGTTTCGGAGATTACCCGGAACAAACACACAGACAGGCAAAACAATTTTAAATCGCGTTTTTGTTATAAGTATTGTATGTACTTTCATGTGCATTTAGTGAAAAGGTGTTATTTTGATATTACAAACAGACACTCCAATTTTATTTATTTGTATAGATAGATTAAATCAGCATGACTGTACGCATTAAATCCTATTTTACCCCCATTTTTACACCACAAACTAGTTTAATTACGGAAAATCCCAATTCAGTTTACGAGAAGCCTCTAGAACCATTGATCCTACTAATATTATAAATGCGAAAGTTTGTGAGTGTGGATGTTTGTATGTATGTATGTATGTATGTATGTATGTATGTATGTATATATGTATGTATGTATGTATGTATGTATGTATGTATGTATGTATGTATGTATGTATGTATGTATGTATGTATGTATGTATGTATGTATGTATGTATGTATGTATGTATGTTTGTTACTCCTTCACGCAAAACTACTGAACGGATTTGGATGAAATTTGGAACACAGATAGATTATAACCGGGATTAACATATAGGATAGGACTTTTTAACCCAATAATCCAATACTACGCGGATGAAGTCGCGGGGCACAGCTAGTAACTAATAAATTTCTAGTTTGAATAGGTAGTTTCAGGGATTTCTTTATGACGCAGATGACGATAATGAAGTGGTTACTTGCAATGTATGATTAGTCACTCATTTAAATATCATATTTCTCGTGTACTCATTAACATAAATAACAGATCTGCTTGAGTAATATTGCTTACTAGCGGCCCGCCCCGGCTTCGCACGGGTACATTACGGTTACATTATTGGAGTTTTAGTAAGGATCCCTAATTTTTTTAAAAATATAATATAGCCTATGTCACCCGGGGATAGTGTAGCTTCCCAACAGTGAAAGAATTTTTCAATTCGGTTCAGTAGTTTCGGAGCCTATTCATTACAATCAAACAAACAAAGTTTTCCTCTTTATAATATTAGTATGATAAAGAAAACCTCAAGCCTAACCTTACTGACGCATTAAATAACCTTCAAATAGTTAACTCTGAAAATGTTATTTAATTTCAAAGAACGGCTCCGGGTTTTAATGGAAACCGGTAGAGTCAAGCTGCAACCAAGTGACTACAGGTCACCAAAGTAGTACCATCCTCTCACAGAAGATCGGCGTAAAGTAGCTGCGTTTCATACGGAGCCAACCCAATCCCCCTTTCTCCCTCCTTCTGTCTGAGCAAGGGCAAAGGTTTGACGACCGCTTGGCGCAGTTGTTCGAGCGTAGGCCGCTCGGCTCACTGCATCGGGTGGTTGCGGGTTCGATTCCCGTCAGGGTAAATTTCGGAAATGGTCTTTTCGTAATTTGCCCAGGTCTGGGTGTCACTGGGATTGCCCCCAGTCCATTGTACGGTGCCCATAGTACAAGCGTTGCTTAGTTTGGGACCATACAGTTGGTGTGTTCGTCTGGCGATATTTATTTATATTTTTATTTAATGGCATTGGTATTGTCAGCATCGATAGCTGCTTAACATAAGGCGGGTCTTAAGCTAGTTTTTTGATGACTTCTTCACAATTCATCCTGGTCTGGGTGTTAATGGGATCGCCCCCAGCGGTACCCCATAGTACAGGAGTTGCTTAGTATGGGACCATACAATAGGTGTAATTATCTGTCGATATGTATTGATACTTAATACCACGACAGTTACAACTAGCGATGGAACATTTCACAGGCAGTATGTGAAAGATCATATTATATAGGATTTCAAAAGTAGCACCTGCTAGCGAGGCCCTTATGTAGAAACTGTTAAAAATCATTGGAATGAAATCGCAAAGCGTTCAGGACTGTCACAGTTTTTATTATAAATCATCAACCAGTGACTTCATAGGATTACGTGTCATAGTGAAAATTCACAATGAATAAAATCATTGACTGTGAAAAATCACAGGATCAAGAAAAATATAATTTCACGTAATGAAAATAAATTGAAAATAGGAATCATTTCCATGCCCAGTTATAACCTTTGAACTCATGCCACACTTGGCTTATCTTTATATAAATACATTAGTTCTGTGTTAGCAAACATGTATGTCCGTTCGTTCAAGGCTTCGCAAATAACCTTCTAGGATTTTCTAATGGATAAATGAGTTTACTTTTATCTGTTACTTCGTAGTTTTTCCCGAAACTGTGACTAACGCTCGTTACCTACAACCATTTTTAACCTCCGACAAAAAAAGATGGGTGTTTTAAGTTTTACATGTGTATCTGTGTATCTGTGTGTCTGTCTGTGGCATCGTAGCGCCCAAGCGGATGAACCGATTTTAATTTAGTTTTTTTGTTAGATAGGTAATCTGATCGAGAGTGTTCTTAGCTATGTTTCATGAAAATCGGTTCAGCCGTTTGAAAATTATCAGCTCTTTGTAGTCTAAAAGTCGTCGCATCGGGGGTTTTCTAAATTTTCAATTTAGTTATGTTAGTTTACCATACTACCGCGCGAGCCTTTGCCTGTGAGAAGCGATACGAAATTGTGAATATTCCAGCTCAAGCCGGTCACCGCTGGGCTCGCCAACAGTGTCGTCACCTTCGTGTAAATAACCGCAAACCCGAATCACGTTTATTTTGTCAAGGCCTACGGGGGCAGTTACTTATTTGTCATTTTTATAATTTATCAAGTCTACAACCGGATCGGAACGCGACCTCGACTGAGAAGATCCGGCAAGAAACTTAGCGGGTTTTTTTTTGTCATACTAATATTATAAAGAGGAAAACTTTGTTTGTTTGATTGTAATGAATAGGCTCCGAAACTATTGAACCGATTTGAAAAATTATTTCACTGTTGGGAAGCTACACTATCCCCGGGTTCCATAGGCTATAATATATTTTCAAAGAAAATAGGGATCCTTACTAAAACTCGAATAATGTAACCGCAATGTACCCGTGCGAAGCCGGGGCGGGCCGCTAGTGTTGAATATTCTTCTTTTTTTGTAAGGTGGTCCCATAAACATCATCAAAATCGGTTCACAAGTTTGAGAGATATGGACTATTTACGGTTACCAGCAATTCAATACGTGGAATAGGTACTAGGTAGAATACCACAAAAACTAACAATAAAAAAATTAAACCTTCAAACCGACAAACCAAATGAATGAAATTACAAGGTCCCTAGTTGTTTATAGCTTTATAGTGCACCCAAGGTTTTTTGAGGTCGGTGATTTTTTTATTAATCACTATCTGACCCGACAGACGTTGTCCTGTCTTCACTTTGAATATTGAATTCGAGTTGTTCCGCTCAACTTTCTTATTTTTTTCTTTCATATGAACCTTCTCCTGACAATTATAAACATAACAAAAAAAGAATTAGCGAAATCGTTCCATCCGTTTGTACGCGTGATGCGATGACCAAGGATATAGATATTCATTTATATACAAGGTGAAACAGAAAGGGTATACAATTTTTTTGCAACTTTACCTTGTAGATCTAAAACTATCGGCTTTGTGGGACAGTTGAAGTAAGTACTAAAGGTTTTGTATAGGCTTATGAAATCTGGCAACAGCTGTATTCCTATAACACCTTTTGTTTATCAAGTGTCCTCCAAAGCTGATAGTTTTAGAATTACAAAGTTAAGTTTTGAAAACAGAGTATACCCTTTCTGTTTCAACCTGTATATATAGATTAAGTACTTATAGATATTTTTCTGTTAATTATTCCATAGTGCATCGGAGGGATCTTTCTTCCCGCCGCGATCCGTCACCAAGGCTGATATTGTCCATATCTACGATAAGGATCTCTGCCGGACACTCCCACTCAAGTATCGGAAAGATGTTTACAAAGATGGTAAGTACTTTACTACATAGTATAAAACAAAGTCGCTTCCCGCTGTATGCTTAGATCTTTAAAACTACGCAACGGATTTTGATGCGGTTTTTTTAATAGATAGAGTGATTCAAGAGGAATGTTTATATGTATAATACGTGCATAATATAGTAGAGAAACACTGATAATTTTAGAGCCGTGCGAATCCGGGGCGGGTCCTAAATTGTTTTACAATGGATTTACGCAAAGTAACGCCTGAGTCAATCAATTATAACAGTTATGACGTGTTTTGTGCGCAGGTATAAGAGCGGGTCTCTACACACCTCCAGAGTCGACCTTCGAGAGTGCAGACATTAATACTGATAATCAGTGTTACTATTTCGGAGAGAAAAGTCCACCTAAGGGTCTACAGAATATCAGTCCTTGTCAATACAGTAAGTACCTACCTTTTTACAGCCCTGGCACGGGCCTCCTCTCACTACGAGGGGATTCAGGTCGTAACCCATCACGCTGGCCCAGTGCGGGTTGGCGCATGGCGGATTTCACACGCCTCGCGAAAATTTGTTAGATTTTCCTAAGACATGCAAGGTTTCCTCACGGTGTTTTCCTTCACCGTAAGCGAGTGATAATGAAATTGAAATTGTGATTCGCACATAGATTTCGGGAAACCAAGAGGTGCGAGCCGGGGTTTGAACCCAGGACCTGGTGCCTGAATGACGCGTGCTTAACCAATCACTGCTTCTATGTATTGAACAAAAATTACAAGAGACAATAAATATAAAATTTAGCGTATATCACCTGGACCATAACAAATTTATTGACAGCTCATTCATCAAAATCGGATGGGTAGTTTCGGCGCTACGGCGAAACATACCAATGAGACAAACATACATAGACTGAAACATAAGCCTTTTGGCTTTACCATAGTCTGGTAATAATAAACCCTGTGCCAAAAACGCTACCTGCATTTTCCCGTTGAAGATAAAGCGTAAGAAGATAGAGCCAGCTCTCGCGCGGCCATTTGCACCGCCATGGTCTCTCAGTGAAATGTCCCTTACAGTAGGTAAGGTTACCAGCTACTTCATCATCTCCTTTAATTTCCAGACGCCCCGGTGTACCTCTCGTACCCTCATTTCTACGACGGCGACCCATCGCTCACGACCCCATTCGAAGGATTGAAGCCAGACAAGAAGAAACACGAGACTTACTTCATGATACAACCCGTAAGTCGTGCCGATTATATTCTAAAACTAACCGCCATCGCCATTTGACGACCGCTTGGCGCAGTGGTTCGAGCGTAGGCCGCTCGGCTCACTACACCGAATGGTTGCGGATTCGATTCCCGTCAGGGTAAATAACGGAAATGGCCTTTTCGTAATTTGCCTTGGTCTGGGTGTCACTGGGCTCGCCCCAAGTCCATTGTACGGTACCCATAGTACAAGCGTTGCTTAGTTTGGGACCATACAGTTGGTGTGTTCGTCTAGCGATATTTATTACTTATTTATTTATCTATGTATGTCGGCCAAAACCTTCCCTCTATTACGTTTGAGGAGAGTGATGCCGCTTTTCAAGTCATGTCCGTGCGCGTGCGCTGCTTGCGGGGATTGGTCCACTCACATGCCTCTTAACAACATTGTTGTTAAACTCTATTCATTTATTTAGCATGGAAGGCATCACACCAAAGCAATTATTTTTCTTATCCACCTCTATGTTTTATAATTCTTTTATATATCAACTAGCTGAGCCCGCGACTTCGTCCGCGTGGAATTTAATTTAACAAAAAAGCCCGCTCCCTCGTTCTGAGCCCGCGCGACAGAACCCATTTTATTTAATTTTGTTTTTCTAAAATAAAAGTAGCCGAAGTTACTGCTTATAACATCAGCTGTCTACCAGTGAAAGTCCCGTCAAAATCGGTCCAGCCGTTTCGGAGGTTACCCGGAACAAACACACAGACAGACAGACAGACAAAAAATTTTTAAATCGCGTTTTTGCTATAGGTGTCGTATGTACTTTCATATGCATTTAGTGAAAAGGTGTTATTTTGATATTACAAACAGACACTCCAATTTTATTTATTTGTATAGATTGAAATTGATGTAAAGTGTGAGTGGGTATGCACACCCCACTAAACGTGCTTTCTAATTGAAATACCAAAATTTGAGTGATCTGAATATTATTTATTTAGTGACAGTGGTGTCGCCTGCTCACATTGTGTTGTTGTTCTTGAGAATGTACACCATCTTTTATTTTATGGAAAAGAGTAACTATTGTGTTTCTCGTCGGCTCTTCTCAGTGGAAGCGGCATTCCGAGCCGGCGGTAGATTCTGGCTTACATGAATAAATACAATTTTGAGTTGAGTTTACATATCTACATTAATACCTACTATTTGTAATTATTATTCATAAGAAACTGACAATAAAAAAATAAATTGCAATATTTAAAAAGACAAGCCCGTTGAGTTTCTTGCCGGATCTTCTCAGTTGATGTCGCGTTCCGATCCGGTTGTACATTTAAGAAAAATATGTAAAAGCTGACAATTTCTAAGTGCCCCCGTAGGCTTAAACAAAATAAACACTTTGACTTTGACATCACCTCCTACAACGAACATAATATAAGTATACCACCGGTTAGTCAAAACGAATTTAAGAGTATTTCTTTTATTAGAAAATCGGCGTTCCGGTGGAGGGTTTCGTACGGGTCCAGCTTAACATGAAAGTGGACCGCGCTCCCAACATTGCCATCAACAACATAAACAACTTCCCGGACATGATGTTCCCCGTCATGTGGCTTGAAGAGGTAAGTCTTTAGGTTCCGTATTAATAAATCGATCTCAAGTCTGAGAGCGATCTTGGAAATGTCATCCTAACGTCATCCCAGCACAAAATGACATGTTAAACGCGTACTCAAGATCACCCTCAGGCTTGAGATCGATTTATACAGGTTGAAACAGAAAGGGTATACATTTTTTTTCAAAACTTAACTTTGTAATTCCAAAACCATCAGCTTTGGAGGAAACTTGAAAAACAAAAGGTGTTAGGGATACAGCTGTTGACAGATTTCACAAGTCTACAGAACCTTTAGTACTTCAACTGTCCCACAAAGCCGATAGTTTTAGATTTACAAAGTAAAGTTGCAAAAAATAGAGTACACCCTCTTTGTTTGACCTAGTATATACAGCCCTTACACTCCGAGACTCAGAGGTAGAGTCAAGCTATAGCCAAAAGACTACAGCTCCTATAGCCAGCTCGACCGGCCAGTTTATGATGTGAAACATCTATTGGCGCACTTTGGCAGTAAAATCGACCAGTGTGCCGTCACGGCAAATGGTGAGACGCTCTGTCATGCCGTCACGCCCGCTCTCAAAATATCTTATAACAAAGTCGGCAAACAAGCGTGCGGCCCGCCTGATGTTAAGCAGTTACCGTAGCCTATAGATGCTTGCAATACCAAAGGCATTGCACGTTGCCAATCTAAAGGGGAGTAAGAGAGAGGAACGGGAAGACAGAAGGGAAAGAAGGGGTTCGCCTTTCGGTTCCCTCGCTTATCGCACGAACCGCAGCTATAATACCTCTAAGTACCGGAGGGAGCCGAAAGGCGAAATCTTCTCATCCCGTCCCTCTTTCAGGTAATACCACCCACTCACAGAAGTGACATTGTGAGAGGCTGGTATTACCCGGGTCGACCCAGTCCGGATATGAGCTGACAGCTTGGGATCTACCGTCTTTTATCATAATTTTGTGATACATCATCTTAAACATTCACAAAGGCGTTATACAAAATATGTCTTATATAATTATTAGCAATGATAGCCGATTGGTTAAGCACGCGTCTTGCAGGCATTAGGTCCTGGGTTCAAACCCCGGCTCGCACCTATGGGCTATCCGAAATCTATGAGCGAAAATCTCACAAATTTTCGAAAGACATGTGAAATCCGCCCGCACTGGCCCAGGGTGGTGGATTACGGCCTGAATCCCCCTCGTATTGAGGGGAGGCCCGTGCCCAGGAGTGGGACGTTAAAGGACTATATAAATAAACAAGCAAATAATAATAATAATTCATATCTTTCCCAGGGCATTCATGAACTCTCACCACCAATTAAGCGATGGATCTACCTAGCCACCACCGTCGGCCCTATCGCCGCCCCCACCATAAACTGCTCCCTAATTCTGGGGGGGCTTTTCGTTCTGGCTATCGTCTTCATCAGAGCCTACAAAAGCTTGGTGATCGGTCAGAATTCGATAGAGTTCGTCGATTTTGGGAGACAGACATTGAGGAGAGGTTCGACTCTGATCATAAACGGTTCCCATAAGGTGTTGCCAACCAGGGAACCTGTGTACCAACCGTTGAGTCAGTCCTCGTCGGCTGCACAGGAGTTGAGTTTCTTAACATGCGAAAGTATTGATAGGAGATTAAGGGGTGATTTCGTGAGAGGCAGCTTCAGTGATGTCGAGCGAGAGACTTTGTTAAGGTCGGACAATGCGTTTATTATGTCTGAACACGCGTTTCAGGATTAAATACTTATTAATAAGTGTCGAACCAATTATATTATGGTCGTAAAGTAAAACTTATACTTTGGGTACAGTCACAGACCAATAAGGCAAGACACCGCTTACGTCTGCTATTGTTTTGAGAATGTCAAATGTCAAAAGTTGACAAGGTATCGTAAAGGCGGCGAATTTCGATTGGTGCGTTCAACGAGACTTAAGTAGTATATTAAATATTATTATAACAAAAAGATGTAAGGAATACGAAAAAATTTACCCCTTTTGAGACCTTGAAATAAATGTTTAAGGAGCGAGCCATTGATCGATGTCGATCAATGTCAATCGATGCCGATCAATGTCCATCGATGTCGACAAATGTTAATCGATGTCGATCGATGTCAATCAATGTCGATGAATGTTGACCGACGTCGGTAGATGTCAATTGATGTCGATCGATGTTCGATTAGTGTGTTAACAGCTTATACTTCTTAGTACTCCGTGGTCTTAGCATGAGATTTTATTAAAATACCTATCGTTGCTACCATATTGTCTCCATACATGTACCAGAGAAGTTGCACGCTCCGGTGAGGAGTCATAGGTCTGTAAATATTAATAAATCGGTCTCAAGTCTGACAGCGGTCTTAAGTACGCTTTTGACATGTAATTGTGTACCTACTGGTATGACATAAGAATGACTTTTCCAAGACGTTCCCAGACTTGAGATCGATTTATAAATATGGGGGATTACTTAGTGGTCGTCATTTTGAATTATAATAAGCTATATTTTAATACCTAATGGTTGGTTGACTGAATACGCGGTTCCGATTTTGATGGAGCTCATAGTTAGTAAACGAATATTTGCTCAGTTCGTGAAGGCGGCGCTTAACATGGCGTAGGTACTTATTTGGACAAATATTTGCGTTAACACTGATTCCTGGTGGCACATTAATGCTAGTTTTAATAAATACCGGCAATTCCCGGTGGCACATTACTGTTTCCAGGACGCAATGACAAATCAAAATAACCCACAATTGCACACACTGCAAATAGGTAGGTACTTACGCCATGTCAAGGGACGCCTTGCTTAATGTTTATTTAGTGTAATATTAAATACCATTGGGTTTTTTAATGCATTAAGTACATTATAAAAATGTACTTAGCTAATTTCATATTATTGGCTAAATCTATGTTCATACTGGCTTATGGCTGAAGCCGTGTACACAAATTATAAGTGTGCATAAATGTATATGCGTAAGTACCTACTTATGTGACGTAAATAAATAGGTAAATAAGGCTGCCTTATGGTCCGTACTCCGTATAAATAATCATCATCAATCTCAAAGTTTGGGAACGGTCTTGAGTGCGCTTTTGACATGTCATTTTGTCGGTATGACATAAGAATGACATTTCCAAGATCGCTCTCAGACTAGATTTTGATTTAATATTGCGGGCCTATATACCGTGGAAGGGGCATGGTAACGAAAACTTTGGGTACATCATTTAATGTCGAAAGTCATCATACTAATATCATAAAGAGGAAAACTTTGTTTGTTTGATTGTAATGAATAGGCTCCGAAACTACTGAACCGATTTGAAAAATTATTTCACTGTTGGGAAGCTACACACACACTATCCCCGGGTGACATAGGCTATAATATATTTTCAAAAAATTAGGGATCCTTACTAAAACTCGAATAATGTAACCGCAATGTACCCGTGCGAAGCCGGGGCGGGCCGCTAGTGTGTTATAAATGCTGTAAATTTTAAGCGGGTAATCTATCGTTGACAACGAGATCACATCACAACACTGAGCGATACCTACCCGACTCGCGCTGCGCGAGTGGAGGCGCGTGCCAACAAAATACATACACACACACAGCCCACACAGCTCATTAATTATTATTTTCTTCGATATGATACCCATAAGGATTAGTTTAGAAAGAAATGATTTGCTGTCTACTTACCTACCTACTGTAATAGATAATTGACTTACCTTCTCTCTCACTCCTTATAAGATTGGCCGTACTCGTGAGCAAATCCTGAAGAATCAGCCGCCAGCGAGCGAGGTCTCAGCTCACTCACACACACACACATGAAACAATAACAAAACTAAATGAAATTGTACGAAATTCGCGAACTGGTCAACTATTTCAATAGTCCGAGACCACTGCATAGTTAGGACGGGATACAAACACTGAGTAACGAATAGATTTTAGGGCACGGCTCTTCGTCAAGAGTAGGAACGAGAATTAGCTTGAGTATTTCTATTTACTCGGCGTAGAACACACAATCACAAAAATATGGTTTGTTACGCTCGAGTCTCGGAGCACTGTCGCACACACGGCGCCTCCGCAGCACGCGCAAGCGGCGCCTCCACACGCGGATTTTCGATACGTCCATTCCGCGGTAAGGCTTGTGGTTGACTAACGTATTACGTAATGACGCGTCGTCAGCGCCCGGGGGCGAATGAGCGGGGCGCAAGACGCGCGGGGGGAGCACTCCCGAAAGGCCGCTCAGCGCGGGCGCTTTGAATGTGGGAGTGAGATAGGAGGATATTGAGGTTTAATTTATGTCTAATATATAAATTATTGATCTTGTTTATGTAAAATCACGTTAAGATAGATTTCAATAATGAATTCATGTTAAAAAATTGTAAAATTTGAGCATAATTCATGAAAATATCGACGGATAATTCCAAATTTGGGGGGTCCATAATTATGAGTTGAATCCTATCTGTTTCCGTTACGATGCCCCTTACACCTGTATATAAATAGTATTATAAACCTATAATTAATTTTATATTCTACGTGGTCACATAAAAACAATACCTATTCATGTACCTACCTACCTACACTCAATTCTCATTCATTATTTACTTGATTTGAGATCGCTGATGCTTAGTAGAAACAGTACCTCTGTAGCGACAAACTTATATATAGGTATTAGGTAGGTAGATAGAACTCGCGTGCGTCCGCGGGTAAATTATTAAATTTGAATGCAATATTTGTAAATGAAACAGTTGATATAACAATTCATTATTAGAAACACAGAAAAAAACACGACAACTTTATGATTTTAGTAAGTAGTTCGTGGTATAATTTTTAGAAGGTATTGATTGTCTTTGGTTGTACTAAAGCGTTTGTAACTGCAGCAAAAATGTATGGATCTAATGCCTCGTATTCATAATATTATTTGTTGTAGTTACAAATCGTTTAGTAAAAATCAGAGAGATACCTTCGAGGAACTACAAAAATAGTTTGTTGGTTTGTTTTCTCAATGCTTTTGGTAATTAGGTACCTATGTGGTAACAAGGCTGTCAAAATTACTGAGCAACTTGCCAACATTTAGCTACATTGATTGTCTTATGAAAATATCTAGTAATTTAAATAAGAATTTAGATAATTTGCTCAATATTGTATCGTTGTAAGTTAGAATATATGCACCTATTATTTCCATTTTGAAAATGGAATTCAAATCTTACTAGAGATGGGGCGGTAAAGTTAGTCGATATTTCAAGAATGTATTAAATATTTTAATACGATTATTAATCGACTAAGTTTCACTTCTTTAAAGAGAAATTAGGGAAAGCTTTAATTTCATTAGGACTTTTTCTTTAGAATTAAAACTGTATTCTTATAATTAGTGCATATCCATATGGTGGTTTAATGATATTATTATATTAATTAATCGATTTTAGTTAAGAACTTGTAAATAATAATTAAGGACGATTTTGTAACTGAAATTTAATAAAAAATCATATAAAATTGTAAATTTATTTGATATCTTTTTAATTTTATTCCTGTAAGGTACTGTACCAAATCCATCCCGCCCATCAAGATGTTGACATCATAGGAAGTGGACGACTTAGAATAAATAATAAATATCGCCAGACGAACACACCAACTGTACGGTCCCAAACTAAGCAACGCTTGCACTATGGGTACCGTACAATGGACTGGGGGCGATCCCGGTGACACCCAGACCAGGGCAAATTACTAAAAGGCCATTTCCGAAATTTACTCTGATGGGAATCGAAGCCGCAACCACCAGGTGTAGTAACCCGGTGAACCACTGCGCCAAGCGGTCGTCAATATATAATATGGAAGGACTAGACTTAAACAAACGATTTGAGTTTGGGCTCTCAGCGGCCATAAAGTGGTGGGACTGTAGCGGTTTGAACCGCTGTTATCTGTATTTATTGCAAGCCGCACTAGATTCAAGAAACCATAAAAGTTAAAAAAAAAATTGAAACTTCAAAAAATCAGCCTAGAATGTATTTTATTGACTAGCAAAAAATTATGCTGTACCATAATGTATAACGTAGAAGGTCTTACTTACTAATCAAAGCGCGTATCACTATAAAGTATACTAATAACTGGACTTTCGATCGGTAGCTAGTGCAACTTGGAATATAAAAATATTATAATACAGTTTAAAACGATTTATGTCTATACATTGCTACGATTTTCATGGCGGAGATGTCATGACCGACAAATATCTAAACATCTCAAGCCTGATGTTTTTTAATCTGTAATATTTATTATTCTGTGCCTGGTTCGGCTGAAGTCTGTTACCTCAATAAAAAAAAAATATATAAAATTTATGAAACTTGTTTGTTTTTTGTTTTTTTAATAATTATTATAAAGCTCCCATTGCAAAGTTATACGAGAAATGGTGTGCAAACCCCACATCACAGTATTTACAGTCCAAATTAGCCATTTCAAACGGAAACAATCTATTCTACGCGTATTTTCATATAATTTTTCTCATTCCAAGTCGCAGATCGTTTAAAATATTTTAAAAATACATTATATTTTATCCTTATTACACACTACATACTCGTATGTACTATTACATAATTATTATAAAAAAATCTTATTATTTCACCAATCAATTACGTATATCAGTTTCTTCGTATAACAGATAGATCACTGTTCTGGCGACTTGGGTAATAAAAATACTGGGCAATTTATTTATGGTAATTATTTGTTGCCAGATATAAATAAAATTAAGAAGTGTAACCCATTACTGGCAATAGCCTCGCTCTTCGTATGACCATTAAGATATATAATATTTTTGTCCTAAATTACAATAAATATACAGGAAAAAAAAACAGTATATTTATAACCCAAGTTTTACAACCCTTTCTTAAGATCAAAAAATATCGCATAACTTCACGAAACGATTTATATTGTGCTTCCAATAAAGTTACAGCTTATTACATTCGAAAATAAACTATTCAGGAAGACATACACTTAAAACGAAGCTTCAACAAAATTAATTACGATATTTTTAAATCTTCAACCAAATAACATTTCTCGCCATAATTTAAAAACTAAATAGAGACGTAATGAACCGACTAATTCAATCGATTAGTCGATTCAATAATCTCGTCTAAAATTTAATTGTCTGTTAATACTTTTGCGTATACAATTTTGAATCGAACGTTATGTTTTCAAAGTATACTTTATTTTACTGGAAATCGTATAGTTTAGAAATCGTATATTCATTTTAAGAGATACTCTTAGTAACTAGCGTTTAGTTGACTGAAGTGGAAGTTCGTTGTTTCTGTACTTAAACTACGAAGATGTCTCACTTTATTATAAATATATTATTACAAAATGAATATAATAATTATTATGAATGAGCACGACATTTAAATATATAATTAGTCGCATAATTGAACGTCCAAATTTATGGATCTTTATAATCTTATATTCTTTTTTCAGAACAAAACTCTTTGCAATGCCATTGAAAATATCTATGTTACAACTTAAATATATATATATATATATATACGGTAACCACGCATCTTATTGTCCAAACCGTCAAACATGAACTCCACTTCACACTACCAAACGTAAAACTAACATCTAATATGGCTGCGTTAGTAAATAATAATAATAAAAACAACAATGAGTATATTTTAAAACTTATTTTTTATACAAATAAATACAATTATTCTGTGTGGACGGTACGTTGTCTAGTTTTTGCTGTAAAAAATATTCTTAGTGACTATTTCGGGGCTCAGTCGAGGGTGTGGGAAAGAAAGAAAGGGTTATTTAATCACAACCTGCTTCAGAATTGACGAAACGCTTGAAATAATAATGCTAATACCTCTTTGAGGTTAACGTGTATAATTTTATATATTCGCTGGCGTATTACTTACAACGAACTCGCTTCTTCTAAACTTTTTAAAGTTTTATTATAATAAAGCACGTTATGCATGACATAGTAAATGCTAAAGATAGTGTACCTACCACATAAAAAACCTGATGGTATATATCTTTCTTGTTGTTTAATCAAAGGCCAGAAAGAAAGTCAACAATTTTTTTTTAGTTAGTACGGCATCTTTAGAATTTACTAAGTTGCCATGAAAAATATATAACTATAAAAAACGAATAGAGCTGTGTCTGTATATTGAATACTTTATTTGGAAGAATTGATGCAATATGCTTTTTGAAGGTTCCATAGTCCAAATGAAGTGTTGTAAGCTATTTAAGATACGAGCTGTTTCACATAGTTTTGACTAAGCTACTGATGTTTTTTTCTTTAAAAGAAGCGAGTTTGAGAATAATGACATTTTAAATCGTGGTCTTTTAATCCGAACATTATCGACTTAGTAGATTTATTAAATTTTTAATATACATATAATTGATATTATAAAATCGCCAGAAAACGTGAAAGGGAAGATAAGTAATTGTGGTTATTTGGGACTGAAAGGCCACGATTTAATTTTGATTTTGATCATAATGAATTATTTCTTTATAATATTTGAGGTATGGATTACGTATACAAGTTTCTAGGTTATATGTATTAAATAATAACAATATTACTTATCATAATATCGTTAATGTCATAAGTAAATACAACAAATGTCTAGATTTTAAAAATATTTGATATATTTCACGTATACTTTCGATGTGAGATTAACTTGACAACGTAGATACTTTAAGAAAAACATAGTTACATAAATATAAAAAAAAAAGTTTTTCAAGTCTTGGGCACAAAACTGCCGAATACTGTTTTTGTTAAGTTAAAATAACAACTACTTAACGATTAAAGAACAATACTTCATATTCGTATACCTTAGTTCATGTTTAAATAATATATTTTACACAATACCCCGACTTCAATTTGGCCCATCGTCAAATCAAACGCCTTTCAGAGTACTTATTAATAATTAATTAATCTGTTATTATTTAATACATATTTGTTTGTCTATACTACACTTAACTAACGGTATACTGTTCAGTACCTATATTTATATTATGTCTTTTTATTTATATAAATAAACGAATCTTGTGACATGGTGGCTGTCATGAAGAATTTTTTTATTAATACGTATACATCAGGTTCGTAACTGGGGAATCGACTAAAGTCTATAATCGATATTTTAGGCGGGACTTAGGAACGCACATCACTAGTTCTATAGCAAGAAACTGTCAACGTCAACTGTCAATGATATTAAATTGGCGGGATATTAAATTGTGGCCGACTTTTAGCGCGAATTTTTGTTTATTTTTTCAAAACGTGTTTCCATATGAAATATTGTAGCCATTACTAGTTTCCCACTATATATAAACAAATTGAATAGATATTTTTGAAAACAACTACAGAAATTTAGTAATTTCACAAAATACTTAAAAAAAACTGGCAATTTTTTTTTTAAAAAAAGAACTTTAATTTTACTTCCAGGTACCTACATAGATGTATCTAACATTTGAAATTAATAAATATCGCCAGACTGACACACCAACTGTACGGTCCCAAACTAAGCAACGCTTGTACTATGGGTACTGAGTTAAGACCGGGGCAAATCATGCAAAAACAATATCCGAAATTTGCCCCGGCGGGAATCGAACCCGCAACCACCCGGTGCAGTGAGCCGAGCGGCCCGCGCTCGAAACACTGCGCCGAGAAGTTGTCACTGTAACTAACATATTTTGATAATTAATTTATCAAAACGCCCAGAAAAAAGTTTTAAATATTTCGATAGTTATTTTCAAACCAATTTATTCAATTACCTTTAAACTTGAAACAGCGTATATTCCGACCAAACACGCACGTTTTAGTCTGGCATTTATAAATTGACCTCAACTCTGAGACCGAATTTGAGTACACTTTTGAGATGTCATTCTCCAATCTCGCTCTAAGACTTGAGATCGATTTTTTTATACCGGGCGTCATCTTGTACTTCTATCGACATCAATATTCATGTATTGTACACCCTTGGGATAGGCAATTATAAACCATTGTATCGATATTTTTATCCAAACCCAGTCGTAATCTACAAAGAAGAATACAGACCATCATTGGATATCGAGCTGCTTTAAAAAAAACACAAATCGATTTTAATGAAATCGAAATTAAATTTATCGACGATCTCACAGATAGAGATTTACATAGATAACACAAGTATCATTTGTATTGAAACCAAGCGTGCCGAATTTTTATCACCTACTGTGACGTCATTAGTGACGGGAAATCCAAACCTATTCAAAGACACCGATGCCGCCGATGCCCTCCGCCCGCTACGATTATCTCGATTGATTATCTCGCTCATACTCATATTGTTTATATCTGTAGTCGCGCGGACTGTAAGTTAGCGGCGACCAACCTTGACGCTTGGTCGGGGTTTCGTACACGCAAAGCACATGCATTTGCGTTATCTATGTAAATCTATATCTGTGGACGATCGCGTTGATATATCGATATTAATTCTTGCCCAAGCGTGACCCACTGTGCTTGTTCCTACCCCCCCTTTAGTGGCTAGGCCCTAGTGCATACTCTGCTGTATTGGATAGCTCGTATGCTCACTAGTCTGCTCGCTCGTCGACTCCTGCTCATCTCCCGAAGGCTCAGCATCCTGATCTTCGTCTTCCGATGAGGATAAAAGACCTGGGGATTATTATTTTATTTTATTTTATTAATATAAAAACCTATGTTTAAATTACAGTTAACTAACAAAAATTGCTTATTACAAGCCTCCATTTATAAGGTTTGCAACTATCCTTACTAATATTATAAATGCGAAAGTAACTCTGTCTGTCTGTTGCGCTTTCACGCCAAAACTACTGAACCGATTTAAATGAAATTTGGTACACAGATAGTATAGAGCCTGAGAAAGGACATAGACTACTTTTTAATGCGAAAAAAGGGTTGTAAGGGGTTGAAAGGGGGGAAAAAGTTGTATAGAAGTATCGTCATTTTTAGAGCTAGAAGCTTGAAACTTATTTTTTAGGCTGTTGATTCGATATAAATAAATATGACATACAAAGTTTGTAAAAGTTTTACCCTCAAGGGTGTAAAATAAGAACAGGGAATAGGGGATGAAAGTTTGTATGGAAATATAGCTATTTGCAGTGAAACACAGCAAATAGCTCTTTATAGTATTTATACGTAAGTGTCTTATTTGTACAATAATTAGCCTAAATAATTACAAATGCTACCCATTTTTTTATTTGACTATATGTTGCTGGCCAGAGTGGCCATAACAACTTCACCCGGACAGAGGGCCCAGCCAGAGGGGCAGGGGGGCAGCTAGCTCAAGGGCGCCACAAGGGACACGACCTCGGCTTGGGCCGGTGCCAGGAGAGGTGGCGAGGGTCAATCTACCACCGGATCGGAACGCGACCTCGACTGAGAAGATCCGGCAAGAAACTCAGCGGGCTTGTCGGGTGCCAAGGTGCGTCTAGGTACGTAGACGCACCTTCTAGCGGAAGCGGGGGTTCGTCGACCTCGCCGGCGAGGTCGGTGTCTGGTGGGGAGTGTGCGTGTGTCGTTCTCCTCGACATCTGAGTCTAGGAGAGCGGTGAGTGGGTCGGGGGGGTAACCCAAAGACACTATTTCACGCGGACGAAGATGCGGGCCCAGCTAGTTACTTATATAACTAAAACAGGTAAGTATATGAGATAATCAATATTAAATCTTAAGAAAAGAGATGAAGACGAGATACAGCTTATCTGAGTATTATGACTGGTCTAAGGGTGACCGTCCACATGGATATGCTATGAAGCAGAATCGCCCGCTTCGACCAATAGCATCGCTTAATTTCCTCAGCTTCACTCGACTTAGCTTAAGATATGAATCGATCCTGTTGGTCGATAAATCAAGGACTGAACAGCTCAAATATATATTGGCAATAATACCTACTGGACAATATTGTACTTTAGTGGCACGTAGCTCCATCTATTGGGCTTTAATTAGAATCGAATAGTTAATATTGATTTGTTTTGCCTTGCTACAATAGATGCCGCTGCTTTGTTTTACTTGCCAAATCCGTTTTATTACTTTTTCTCTTCGCCCAACTTTCGTTTTGTAATAGCATGTTCGCTCCATTTTATATTTTATAAATATAATTTTATATACAGCCTGGCGCTACCATGGCGACTTTAATTTAACACACAGGTAGGGCTAGTGGTCAATAATCATAATAGTCATAAAAAAAGAAAAGTTCGTAAATAGAAAAATAAAATTTTCTAACAAAATGGATACTAAATATAAAAATCCGAATCAAATTGGCATCACCCTCGAAATCCGATTCATTCAGCTACTCTTACGCTCTTACCTACTACTCGGAGCGGGGTGAGCTAATAGTATTATTATTATTTCTAACTAGCTGTGCCCCGCGACTTCATCCGCGTAGTATTGGATTATTGGGTTAAAAAGTATCCTATATGTTAATCCCGGTTATAATCTATCTGTGTTCCAAATTTCATCCAAATCCGTTCAGTAGTTTTTGCGTGAAGGAGTAACAAACATACATACATACATACATACATACATCCACACTCACAAACTTTCGCATTTATAATATTAGTAGGATAGTATTTCTTTAACGTTTTAATTTCATTGCAGAAATGTTATTATCCGTGACCTCGGGAGGTGACCTCTGCGCCAGAGTTATTTACGTACAGGCTGCTCCAAAATGGTATTTCAGAAAATGTTGAATACTTCAATGAATAATAATGTTTAATAAAATTTAAATATCTCGAAAATCAGACAATGCGAAGCCTAATACGTGTGTTAATTTACGGTCGCCATGGTAGCGCCAGGCTGTATACGCATTATAATTTAACCCCCAACACAAATCTAGTAACCAATGCACCTAAATATTCTCCGCCTACTCTTTGGACATGTCAATTATAAGCAAATGGCGATAGAAAAAAAAAGTTAAAAGACAAGCCCGTTGACTTTTTTTTCCGGAATCTTCTCAGTCGAAGTCGCGTTCCAATCCGATTGTAGCCTTAAGGAAAATATGTAAAAATAACAAATTCTAAGCGCCCCCGTAGGCCTAAACAAGTTAACGATTTGACTTTGACTTCGAAGTGGACGGACCCGCTTCAAAACACAACTAAGTGAACGGTCACCCTTAAAGTTCGACTTTGCCAGTATACCTAGCACCCTCCCTCTTAATGCAAGGGGGATAGAACTATTGTATTTTTATTATACACTAACCTGCAGTGAATTGCGCATTGGAGAGCGCGTCCGGCCAATACCTCTTGCTTATAGATGACCCGTTTTTACTTTTCTTTCCACCTGCAAACAAGACATCTCATATACTAATTATTGCGTAATTTACACGATGGATTTTATAGATAACAGCAGTGATAACAGATAGGTTGAGCACGCGTCTTACGGTCGGTCCTGGGTTCAAACCCCTGCTCGCACTTCTAGGTTTTTCGTAATCTATCTGCGAATCATAATTTCTATATGATTATCACTCGCTGACGGTGAAGGAAAACTTCGTGAGGACTCCTGCATGCCTTAGAAAATCTAACCAATGTTTGAAAGACATGTGGAATCCGTCAACCCGGACTGGGCCAGCGTGGTGAATTGCGACCTGATTCCCCTTCGTAATGAGGAGAGGCTCGTGCCCAGGAGTGGGAAGTCAAAAGCGCGAAATTCTATTATTTAGGTCCTTACATATGACATTAGCGTTTTGTCGTACTGACCACTGTGATCTGAAATATCTCCTCTTTGGTTAACAATTCCAAATTCAAATTTATAAATTCAACTAGCTGTGCCCCGCGACTTCGACCGCGTGGAATTTAATTGACAAAGTTTCATACAAACTTTCATCCCCTATTTTATCCCCTTGGGGGTAGAATTAATCAAAATCCTTTCTTAGCGGATGCCTACGTCATAACATCTACCTGCATGCCAAATTTCAGCCCGATCCGTCCAGTGGTTTGGGCTGTGCGTTGATAGATCACTATGTCAGTCAGTCAGTCAGTCAGTCACCTTTGAGTTATATATATATAGATTAGCTGGTACATTCGATTTTTTTCTTTGGCGTCGCTTATTACCGCTCAATGGAAAACATGAAATATGAGGTATATTTACGAGTACGAGTTCTACCGTGGCACCAGTGCTGCAGAAACAGATCGAACCAGTGCAGTGCTCGCTTGCTGAACCAGTGGGAGACTCACCAGGCTTGTCAGCGCAGTCCAGCATGGGCTGCAGGATGCGGCGGCGCGCGTTGCTGAACCAGTTACACAGTGGGAGACTCACCAGGCTTGTCAGCGCAGTCCAGCATGGGCGGCAGGATGCGGCGGCGCGCGTTGCTGAACCAGTTACACAGTGGGAGACTCACCAGGCTTGTCAGCGCAGTCCAGCATGGGCTGCAGGATGCGGCGGCGCGCGTTGCTGAACCAGTTACACAGTGGGAGACTCACCAGGCTTGTCAGCGCAGTCCAGCATGGGCTGCAGGATGCGGCGGCGCGCGTTGCTGAACCAGTTACACAGTGGGAGACTCACCAGGCTTGTCAGCGCAGTCCAGCATGGGCTGCAGGATGCGGCGGCGCGCGTTGCTGAACCAGTTACACAGTGGGAGACTCACCAGGCTTGTCAGCGCAGTCCAGCATGGGCTGCAGGATGCGGCGGCGCGCGTTGCTGAACCAGTTACACAGTGGGAGACTCACCAGGCTTGTCAGCGCAGTCCAGCATGGGCTGCAGGATGCGGCGGCGCGCGTTGCTGAACCAGTTACACAGTGGGAGACTCACCAGGCTTGTCAGCGCAGTCCAGCATGGGCTGCAGGATGCGGCGGCGCGCGTTGCTGAACCAGTTACACAGTGGGAGACTCACCAGGCTTGTCAGCGCAGTCCAGCATGGGCTGCAGGATGCGGCGGCGCGCGTTGCTGAACCAGTTACACAGTGGGAGACTCACCAGGCTTGTCAGCGCAGTCCAGCATGGGCTGCAGGATGCGGCGGCGCGCGTTGCTGAACCAGTTACACAGTGGGAGACTCACCAGGCTTGTCAGCGCAGTCCAGCATGGGCTGCAGGATGCGGCGGCGCGCGTTGCTGAACCAGTTACACAGTGGGAGACTCACCAGGCTTGTCAGCGCAGTCCAGCATGGGCTGCAGGATGCGGCGGCGCGCGTTGCTGAACCAGTTACACAGTGGGAGACTCACCAGGCTTGTCAGCGCAGTCCAGCATGGGCTGCAGGATGCGGCGGCGCGCGTTGCTGAACCAGTTACACAGTGGGAGACTCACCAGGCTTGTCAGCGCAGTCCAGCATGGGCTGCAGGATGCGGCGGCGCGCGTTGATGAACCAGTTGTTGACCTGCAGCAGCGTCAGCCGCGTCTGCGCCGCCAGGCTGCGCTTCTCCTCTTCAGTGGGGTACGGATGCTGGAGAGATGTATCAGCCTTAGTACAGGGAACCCAATGAAGATTATCCGTCAATGTATTGAGACGGTGCATTCAGCGCCATCTGTTGTCAGGCGTCGTAAATGTGATCTTCACTGTGTTAAGATGTGTGGTCGCTACAATTGAGGTCCGTCTCTATTAAACTGGCTTCACGATCGACTCGCAATACGTAAAAACTGACGTATCGTGTGTGTGAGTACGTCAAGTTTTGACCGATTTTCTAGAAATTTTCAGATGCTAGATGTTAATAGAATTAAGACCGCAGTATAGATCTCACATGGTCATCCAAAATGGACGGTCACATTTTTGTATTGTATTGTTATTAATTGTGTTTGTTATTGCTATTTGTTACTTGACACTGGCGAAATACCTATTAACTTGGGTGGGCCATATTTTTAAAGAAAGTCTCCTCTACTACGTCGACATTGGCAGTATCACATTGAACCTGACCCAATGGAAAGGGGCCATTAATTTAAAAAATATAGATCTCACATGTTAATACAGCGAAGATCATATTCATGACGCCTGACAACAGATGGCGCTGAATGCACCGCCTCAATACATTGACGAAAATCTTTATTAAATCCTGAATCACGATATCCAAATTTTAATTTTCACTGTAGCAAGTGGTGAGGTTGCTACAAGGTCATTCTTAAAGTGCTCTATGGGTTTAAAGAATATACGGTACCTACTTACTAATAACAAAAAAACCTTTTTTATAATCTTTGTTTATCTGTCTGTTTGTTGCAGCTAATCTCAGAAACGGCTGGACCGATTTTGACGGGACTTTCACTGACTGCTAGCTGATGTTATAAGGAATGAAATAGTACTTAAAAAACTGGATCTGAATCTCTTACCACGAGGTGCTGGAAGAGCCAGGCGCGCATGACCTGGGTGGCGTGTCGCGGCAACACCCCCCGCTTGCCGCCCTCCTCGCCGCACTCCTCCTCCGGCGGGGGGGAGCCCGACACCGACGAACAGGAGTTGTTCGAGTTCGTGCCTACAACCACACACGCATGACACATTCAAAATAAAAATATTACAAAGAGTAAAAATTTGATTGTTTGTTTGCATTGAAAAGGCTCCGAAACTAATGAACCGATTTGAAATATTATTTTACTGTTGGGAAGCTACACTATCCCCGGGTGACATAGGCTATATTATATTATTTTTTTTTAATTAGGATCCTTACTAAAAGTCCAATAATGTAACCATAATGTACCCGCGCGAAGCCGGGGCGGGCTGCTAGTTTAAAATATTTTCATTCAAGCCAACAAAGCATTTATGAACAGTTAGAGTCTACCGCCGGCTCGGAATGCTTCCACTGAGAAGAGCCGCCGAGAAACTCAATGGTTACTCTTTTCAATAGAATAAAAGATGGTGATCATTCTCATTTTTTTGAGGTAATAAGATGAGTCACCTGTGAATGAGTCAGTGGACAACAGCGCAGCTCCTATCTGGCTGATCGGCGTCGAACCCTGGACGACCAGAGACGCTGGAACAGGTCAAACACAAAGTCAAATCGTTTATTTTGTTGCCTTCGTGGGCACTTACAAATTGTCATTGTCACACAGTGGACCACCTCCAACCACGCCCTCTCCAGACGTTCACGAACGCAAGGAAAGAATGGGCGGAGGTGGCTGCCCTTAGTTGTTGTATCCCATCTGGATTGCCATTCGGTCAGAAGATCTTCGTAAACGACAGATATCGGAAATAATCTAGCGATTTTAGAGCGGTCTCACGGTTTAAGGAACTCGGTGTTCATGCTCTCTCGAGTAGAATAATACATTGCCGCGCGTCTTTGGACCTCCAGGTCTACTGGGAGCACACCAGCGAGAACTGGCAGGGCCTCGGTACTAACCGGGCGGGTCTTTTGGCTTTGCCATAGTGGGATAGAAAAAGGATATACTCACGCTGGTCTCTTGCGACGGGCTGGTAGGGCAGGTCGGGGTGCGTCGCGAACGCGGCCGGGAACTGCGCTGGCGCCAGCGGCGCCGCCGGCGACTGCACACACACCACACACGTCACACACACCACACACATCACACACGTCACACACATCACACACATCACACACATCACACACACCACACACATCACACACTACACCACCACGCACGCGCTCCCCGAAGGGGTGGGTAAAGTTCAGGGGCGCTACTCTTAGCAACGATAATCGATATATCCAATCGATATATAATCCTAAATTCCATATTATTGCCGTCGTATGGATTACTGAACGAACTGCATACAAAATTATTCTCTCGATCGTCGGTCTATCATGGATCGACAGTCGATCCATCATGACTCGATCGTCGGTCTATCATAGATCGACAGTCGATCCATCATGACTCGATCGTCGGTCTATCATAGATCGACAGTCGATCCATCATGACTCGATCGTCGGTCTATCATAGATCGACAGTCAATCCATCATGAATCGATCGTCGGTCTATCATAGATCGACATCGGCCGCTGGTCATCTTTGCCCATACCACGTCATAATTTCAGACCATACAAGCGTTATAGAAATATTTTAAAGAAAATGTATTATTCAAAGTGATAAGATGTAACATACATTTCATACCTGATATTGAGGAGAGTTGGAGGTGCTGGAGTGCTCGTCTATGGACCCCGACAGGTTGTTGTTGCTCTCCACGCCACCTGCAGGAGAGAGAGGTCCGAGATGACATTTTACCATAGACAGAGAGAGGTTTTTTTTCTTACATCTCCTATTATTTATATCGATTAAATTCGTGCGGGTTCCAAGACAATTTAACTTTTCCCCGGGACGGGAGGTTTGACCCTCGACGTCATAATTGGTCACCATTGTCGATCCTGGCTTGCAGGAGTAACAGTGGTGGGAGTGTGTGGCGGGACCAGTCCCATTAGAAAAACAGAGAAAGGTGGAAGCGAGCTGTGATTGGCTACAGAGTATGCAGTAACACACGCTTCCAGAAGATTGACGTTAAGTGGCTGCTATAGCTGCGTATCGTACGATGTGCGAGAGAACTGGAATTATCTTAGTATCCACGTCTGTTTTATTAATTACCAGCTGTGCCCGCGACTTCGTCCGCGTGGAATTTAATTGTAAAGTTTCATAACAACTTTCATCCCCTATTTTATCCCCTTGGGAGTAGAATTAATCAAAATCCTTTCTTAGCGGATGCCTACGTCATAACATCTACCTGCATGCCAAATTTCAGCCCGATCCGTCCAGTGGTTTGGGCTGTGCGTTGATAGATCACTATGTCAGTCAGTCAGTCAGTCAGTCACCTTTGAGTTATATATATTAATTATTACTTTTGGTTTGTATACGTTTAATTTGATGTAAGTATGAGTAGGTATGCACACCTCACTAAACTGGCATTCTCATTTTATTTAAATACCTAAAAATCTGAGTGAAATTTGATTATTATTTCAGCCTATACCTTGAAAACTTGTAAATCCACTTGTAATGCCACTGACCGAGAGATACATGCGGAGCTGACTGCCAACCATCACTAGTTGGAGAGGCTCTATGAGAAGAAGAAGAATTGGATAAGAATACCAACCTGAGGAGTAGTCAGTCCTGAGTAGGTTCTCGCTTTGCATCTTAGTCTTGAGGCAGGCGATGTACCGGCCGCAGAAGTCGCGGCACAGCTCCTGGACCTTCTCCAGCTCCAGCAGGTGGATGCGGAGGACCTGGACACACGGGGAGAGGAGAGGGCCCTCTATAATAAGGCTAAACTCATCAAATTTTGTTAAGGCGTTCCGCTTACTGCTAAGATACAGTAGTCTGTGCCATAGAAAGCCGTCACGAAGGGCCGTATGAATAAATCTATTTCAAGTCCAAGAACGAGCTTTGGAAATGTCATTTTGTACTGGGATGATGTTAGGATGACATTTCTAAGATCGATCTCAGACTTGAGATCGATTTAAGTGGGTAAACCCAATTTTGAGCTATAAGTAAAACACGAAATAATGAAGACATGTTGATATTTTTTTGTGAGACCTGTCTAAATCACAATAAATAAAATTGAAGTGACTGTTTACTGTGTACTTATGCGAAATAAAAATGTATGTTTGTTCCGGCTAATCTCCGAAACGGCTGGACCTATTGGTGACTTTTGGTTGGACTTTCACTGGCAGATAGCTCATGGAATAAGGAGTAACTGAGGCTACTTTTATTGTCAAGGATTTTTTTTTATTTTTTGATATGACTATATGTTGTTAGCCAGAGTGGCCATAACAACTTCACCCGGACAGAGGGCCCAGCCCTCTGGGCAGGGGGGCAGCTAGCTCAAGGGCGCCACAAGGGACACGACCTCGGCTTGGGCCGCTGCCAGGAGAGGTGGCGAGGGTCAATCTACCACCGGATCGGAACGCGACCTCGACTGAGAAGATCCGGCAAGAAACTCAGCGGGCTTGTCGGGTGCCAAGGTGCGTCTAGGTAAGTAGACGCACCTTCTAGCGGATAGTTAATGATATAGAAATATAACCCAGACTGGAATATTGAGAAAGAGTTGCGCTTTCGTAGTATATATCACTCCCAATTTGGCAAAATGACACTTAACTGGGCCCTTTCCACGTTAGCTACTTAAAACGATTTTTTTTTTAAACACCAACTGTATGGTACAAACTAAGCAATGCTTGTACTATGGGCACCATCCAATGGACTGGGGCGATCCCAGTGACACCCAGACCAGGGCAAATTACACAAAGGCCATTTCCGAAAATTGCCCTGGCGGGAATCGAACCCGCAACCACCATATGCAGTGAGCCAAGCGGCCTACGCTCGAACCACTGCGCCAAGCGGTCGTCGAATTAGCTTTCAAACGCGAGCGATTGCTTTTCTATTGCGTTTTAAGTAGCTTACGTGGTAACGGTCCTGTCTTTTTGTGATCGGACGGCAGAAATCGTGGGCTTTATGCATGGTCATACCTGGATGCTCTTAATCATCAGGCCATCTATCTCGGGGTCGTCCACCAGGAACGGCCTGCGGTCTCTCCTCTGGTGTTGAACGAAGGCCTGCAGGTCAGCGCCGAAGGCCTCCGCGGCGGGGGACTCCGCCCCCGCCGTGGCCTGCTCGCAGCGCTCCAGGAGTAGCGCCAGGAGGGGGAACAGAGGGTGTCTGGGGATCATAATAGTAGTTCATGAAGTATGTTGGTATATGAAGACTTAAAAGTGAGGTCATCTGCTCCTAAACGGCTTGTTCGATTAATATTATTATTTAGGGATTGGTTGGTCCCGGGGAATAGTAAAATTATCTTGGAACCCGCACGAATTTAATCGATAGAAATAATAGGAGTTGGAAGAAAATATTTCCACTTCCCTCCGGTGCAAAGCGGGAGACAAAAATAGCTGGTATGGGCTGATTGCCATAGAAACAAGACTGTTACAGCTGATTGAAGACCAGTTGTAAGGCACCACGGCTCGTTATTTTACTAATTGGACCTAAACTCGTGAGCTGATTATACTTGATTCCAATAATAGGTATGGCAAAAGCGCTTGAACGCACGGATTTTGTCCCTGGTTTCCACAAGGTCTGTGTAATAAACTGCTCCAGATGTCACTTGCAGGCTATTTAACGTAGTAGTCCGTTCGTTGTGCCAGAGACTGCACCCCCACAGGATGTGATGTGCCTACCTAAAGATGCGGGCGTCGAGCGAGGCGGGCTTTTTTTATAACAATTTGTGACTTTATCAATATTTTTTTTTATTTAAATATCCTACTAATATTATAAATGCGAAAGTTTGTGAGTGTGGATGTATGTATGTATGTATGTATGTTTGTTACTCCTTCACGCAAAAACTACTGAACGGAATTGGATCAAATTTGGAACACAGATAGATTATAACCGGGATTAACATATAGAATACTTTTTAACCCAATAATCCAATACTACGCGGATGAAGTCGCGGGGCACAGCTAGTGAATAATAAATATATTGTGTAAGTACTTATTTTGTTGCAATTGGTGGCAACGCTTAGTGCGTTGTGCACTATATGTTTTTTTTTTCTGTTCGGGTAGCCCAAGTTGTATGTAAGACAGGGTTTGAGGAGGCTTTGGCTGAAAATCGGCGCTGGAGGAGATCTCGTTCCCCTCCAGCACATGCTGAGCCAAATGCCTTTCGGTACAGCTCACACTGTGGGAAATGCAGCTTACTTACCTTATGTCTATCTCTTTTACTTCTTTTATAATTATGTGCTGTTCTTTGCTTATGGGTGTACTGCTGTGCTGATTAAATTTTTTTCATTTCATTGTTCATCATTGCAATATTGGTACTCACTTGTACACCGCGCGTTTGTCTGCCTCAAACTGCGCCTGGTCAGCATCACCTGAGGGCGCGCCGCCGCCCTGCATCCCGCGATCACCAGCCGTGGCGACGCATCTGTGGGCGATATCGTTACCGTCAATATCGTTAAAGAACGTTATCGTTAGCGACGATAACGTTACGGATAATAACGTACCCGTCGGTAGATATTAGTTATTACAAAAAAACTAGATACATTTAAAAAAAAAGGAAAATTTAACAATACCTCGAAGCGAAGTCTTTCGTAAACTACAAAAGAGCTGATAATTTTCAAACGGCTGAACCGATTTGCATGAAACATACCTAAGAACGCTCTCGATCAGAATACCTTTCTAACAAAAAAAAACAATAGTAAAATCGGTTCATCTGCTTGGGCGCTACGATGCCACAGACAGACACACAAATACACAGATACACATAACACCCCTCTTTTTCGTCGGAGGTTAAAAATCATAATCGTCAATATCGTTACCGACAATAATAATAAGCACGCATCTTGCGGGCATAAGGTCCTGGGTTCAAACCCCGGCTCGCACCACTGGGTTTTTCGAAATCTATGCGCGAAGCATAATTTCTATAAGATTTCCACTTGCTGACGATAAAGGAAAACATCGTGAGGAATACTGCAAGTCAACACGCGCTGGGCTAGCGTGGTGGATTACGGCCTGAATCCTCCTCGTAGTGAGGGTAGACCCAAGCCCGTATAGGCCAAAAATTATTATTACTAATATTCCATATTAAAAATACTAATAATTTAGCCCTTTTGACGTCCCACTGCTGGGCACGGGCCTCCCCTCAACATGAGGGGGATTCAGGCCATAATCCACCACGCTGGCCCAGTGCGGGTTGGCGGATTTCACATGTCTTTCGAAAATTGGTTAGATCTTCTAAGGTTTCCTCACGATGTTTTCCTTCACCGTAAGCAAGTGATAATCATATAGAAATTATGACTCGCACATAGATTTCGAAAAATCCAGAGGTGCGAGCCGGGATTTGAACCCAAGACCTGGTGCCCGCAAGACGCGTGCTTTAACCAATCGGCTATCACTGCTGTGCCATCTATACAAATAAATAAAATTGGAGTGTCTGTTTGTAATATCAAAATAACACCTTTTCACTAAGTGCATATCAAAGTACATACGACACCAATAGCAAAAACGCGATTTAAAATGTGTCTGTCTGTCTGTCTGTCTGTGTGTTTGTTCCGGGTAATCTCCGGAACGGCTGGACCGATTTTGACGGGACTTTCACTGGCAGATAGCTGATGTTAAAAGGAGTAACTTAGGCTACTTTTATTTTAGAAAAACAATATTAAAAAAAATGGGTTCTGTCCCGCGGGCTCAGAACGCGGGAGCGGGCTTTTTTGTTAAGTTAAATTCCACGCGGACGAAGTCGCGGGCTCAGCTAGTATTACAATATATAAATAATTTCGCTACACTGATAAAAGCAGACGATTCGTGCCTGCATAATCCGAGCACCGAAAAACATTAAACGCCCTCTCTTAAACATACCTAAAGTTGCAAGCCCAGTAAAGAAAACACGAAGGTTATTTTATATCAATCTAGCTGGCAACACTTGTGATGAATGTGTTCCCGACGGTTTTAATATCTCTTTTTATTACCGCGCAGTGTTGCCAGGGCTTACCGCTATCTCCACTGTTTATTGTTTTACTTCGATTTATTAGTTTGTTTATTTGGGAGTTTGCTTTCGATTTAGTTATTAGTACTTGTTTTTATTTATTATACAACTAGCTGAGCCCGCGACTTCGTCCGCGTGGAATTTTACTTAACAAAAAAGCCCGCTCCCGCGTTCTAAGCCCGCGCGACAGGACTCATTTTTTTTAATTTTGTTTTTCTAAAACAAGAGTAGCCTAAGTTACTGCTTATAACGTTAGCTACCTACCAGTGAAAGTCCCGTCAAAATCGGTCCAGTCGTTTTGGAGATTACCCGGAACAAACACACACACAGACAGACAGAAAGACAGACAGACAAAAATGTTTTAAATCGCGTTTTTGTTATAGGTGTCGTATGTACTTTCATATGCATTAAGTGAAAAGGTGTTATTTTGATATTACAAACAGACACTCCAATTTTATTTATTTCTATAGATACCCCGCCAGTATTGCCTGAAGGAGTAGCCAATGGACTACAGTTTATATACGGGTTGGCTCGACCAGGGTAGTAGCACTCTCTCACAGAAGATCTGCGTAAAGTAAATATTATAGTTGCGCTTCGTATTATGAGTGTGAGAGCCGGAAACAGCCTCCCCCCGACTTCCCGACCCTCTATGCCAATTCCCATTCCCGTCACTTCGTATTTATTTTTCCTTGTTGCATAACAAAGTCGGCTAGCGTATGGATGCTTGCAAGGAGATGGCTTTAAGCAGAGTCCAAATTAAAAATGCATGACTTTGTTACAAGTCACAATTATACAAGCTTGATATGCGTGATTTTTTGTTCAGTGTACCGAGCCTCAAAAACATTTTTAAAGTTGTTTCATGTTATTGTGACAAATCAATGTCTGTCTCTTTCTTTTTTAAGGTGAAGGCGCCTGTGTAGCCCGCGAAATTCAAAATTTTCGAGTATTTTTATAGTTTATCCAAAATCTGAAAACATTTAAGACAACATTTTGTGATTTGCGACAAACACAGTATGCAGTGCGTTTATTAATACATTTATTTTACTCTCGGTATCACGGTGGATATGATACTAGTTAATCACTAAATATACATAAATTGCCAGATTATCTGGATAGCTGTCGTTCTTGAAATGTTTTAGAGTAAGTTGGATATATTAATAAATGCACTGCACACGGTCTTTTTCGCGAATAACAAAATGTGCCTTTTATTATTGTCAGATATTGAAAAATTTCTAAAAAACCTCAAAAAATTTGAACTTCGCGGACTAGATGGGCGCTTTAGCCTTAAGTAAGATCATTCATGATTTTCTCCGAGGGTAGTTACCAGTACCAGAGCTACAAATACAAGTAACAAAACATTTTCTCTCGCAAATATTTTGGCTCGCAAACATCGCACAATGGCGAACAGTTTTCCCTCTGCCTTTCCTTATTTTTGCTAAATCGTTTGGGAATAATTATCTGGCTTCCATATCTTGCAGGAACAAGTTTTTTTTTCTCTTATATAAACACTGGAAGGTCAAATTCGTGTTGTGGTGCCTGTGTTGAGTTCTGGTTTGACTCTTTATATAAGAAAAAGTTTCGCAAGCCAATGCCCGCTAGCGAAATCATTGATTTTTGCAGCTCAAATCCTTAAGGTCAAAGTGTAATAATATTATATCACCATTCATTTTATAGATTGTCAATTACTAAAACAGTAAAGAGAAGTTAATTTCGCCAGCCCGCACTGGCCAGCGTGGTGGACTACGACCTAAATCCTCGCATGCCGACCGCTTGGCGCAGTGGTTCGAGCGTAAGCCACTTGGCTCACTGCTACGGGTGGTTGAGGTTTCGATTCCCGTTAGGGTAAATTTCGGAAATTGCATTTACGTAATTTTCCCTGATCTGGGGTGTCACTGGGATCGCCCCCAGTCCATTGTACGGTACCTATAGTACAAGCGTTGCTTAATTTGGGACCATACAGTTGGTGTGTTCGTCTGGCGATATATATTATATTATTATTATTGAGAAGAGCATCCTGGTATTTTGACAATAAGGTCTCCCCCTATTGTTTTCTTACATTTACGCGAATACTACACATTGAAATAAAACTATTTTTCGGATTTTATCGCGTTTATTAACTTTATGTTCCCGACCTTTCGGTTGCTTTACAGCAGGCATGGTCACGGGGGGACTGAGGTGTTAGACGTCCTGATGTCATAGTTAGTAACTGGGTACTCTCATATTTAGTTGTTGTTTGGGGACCGATCCACGCAGAAAGTGCTCACAGTGTCTCGAGATCTTGCAATGGTACACTTGGTTTTGGATTTAATTATATTAATTACTGGATCCCAAGTTGGTGGTAGCACCCAGCCATCTTCCCTATTGAAAACAGGATGTTTTTTAATTTCAATGGCCTCACGTATCATCCTTGGTCGGAATCGGTGTTCTTTTGCGAGGATCTGTGGTTTATCAAATCTGATATAATGGCGGGTGCGGTGCGGGTGCGGAACATAAAGTTAATAAACGCGATAAAATCCGAAAAATAGTTTTATTTCAAGGTCTCCCCCTATTAGGGAGTCCGTCAACTTGAGCCAGGCTGGCTACTGGGCTAGCTAGCCCGCTACCACCCCGCTAAATTTTCTCAGCTCATTAAAATAATGTGATCGTTATTCGTAAGTCGACAGTCGCCCTATTGATTTGGTTAGATTTAAAAGACAGGGTACATAATCATTACGTTATAACGTACGATGATAGAATATCTATGCAGGAGTAGGTGCGGGTAGCGCTACTTCTATGCAAAGTATAAAACAAAGTCGCTTCGCCCTGTCTGTCTGTCCCTATGTATGCTTAGATCTTTAAAACTACGCAACAGATTTTAATGCGGTTTTTTTTTATAGAGCGATATAAGAGGATGGTTTATATGTATACACTAGCTGTGCCCGCGACTTCGTCCGCGTGGAATTTAATTGACAAAGTTTCATACAAATTTTCATACCCTATTTTATCCCCTTGGGGGTAGAATTAATCAAAATCCTTTCTTAGCGGATGCCTACGTCATAACATCTACCTGTATGCCAAATATCAGCCCGATCCGTCCAGTGGTTTGGACTGTGCGTTGATAGATCACTATGTCAGTCATTCAGTCAGTCACCTTTGAGTTATCTATACAAATAAATAAAATTGGAGTGTCTGTTTGTAATATCAAAATAACACCTTTTTACTAAATGCATATGAAAGTTCATACGACACCTATGGCAAAAAAGCGATTAAAAAAAAAATTGGCTGTCTGTCTGTGTGTCTGTCTGTGTGTTTGTTCCGGGTAATCTCCGAAACGGCTGGACCGATTTTGACGGGACTTTCACTAGCAGATAGCTGATGTTATAAGCAGTAACTTAGGCTACTTTTATTTTATAAAAACAAAACTTAAAAAAATGGGTCCTGTCGCGCGGGCTCAGAACGCGGGAGCGGGCTTTTTTGTTAAGATAAATTCCACGCGGACGAAGTCGCGGGCTCAGCTAGTATATATAT
Organism: Notodonta dromedarius; assembly: GCA_905147325.1. Classification (NCBI taxonomy): domain Eukaryota; kingdom Metazoa; phylum Arthropoda; class Insecta; order Lepidoptera; family Notodontidae; genus Notodonta; species Notodonta dromedarius. The sequence continues at coordinate 997,231 of LR990189.1, forward strand.
ATAGATGCATAATATAGTAGAGAAACACTGAGTAAAAATACCCGTGCGAAGCCGGGGCGGGTCGCTAGTAGGAAATAAACCCGAAATAACAAATAGCATATCAATAAATAATATAACTTCTCCTCGCTCTGTCTGTACGTGGGCTGTGAATACACCAGAGCGTAGCAATGGGGCGCCGCGCGCCGCATTCTAATGTCCGACTTATCTACATTTTGCCGCGCAAAACGAGTGTTGCCAGTGTATTGATGTATTGCTAGCGGTGTATGTATTTTTGTGGAGGAGAAATCATTGGGTTCACATATTGCCACTGGAAGATATACAGCGCCTAATACAAGAAAAAGAATACGAAAAATTCTCAAACGCTTGCAAAAAAGCACTTTTAAGTGTACATAGTAGGTAAATTAATTTATTATTTATTAATTTTGACGACCGCTTGGCGCAGTGGTTCGAGGGGAGGCCGCTCGGCTTACTGCACATTGTGGTGGCGGGTTCCATTCCCGCCGGGGCAAAATTCGGAAATATCCTTTTCGTAATTTGCCCAAGTCTGGGTGTCACTGGGTTCGCCCCCAGTCCATTGTACGATACCCATAGTACAAGCGTTGCTTAGTTTGGGACCATACAGTTGGTGTGTCAGTCAATATTATTATTATTATGTGTTTTTTGTATATATTTTTCTCCCTGCTTGAGGGGTTAAATAACTGACACACGGGCCTTGACAAAGTGTGCCAGCTAGCAGTTATAGTTAGGGTCTAACTATTATTAAATCTACTACTAGTTTGGTTCTTTGGTTCCCGAATATTGATTTTTGTAAAATCATACCATTTCAGTATAATTAACATGACTCTGGCAACATTAATAAACTACTTCAGATAATACCAAACATTTCCGCATTCTATTTATTTAGGTACACACACAGCTTCCCACGATATGGACCTCATGGCATGTACAGACAGTAGATACTAGAAAAAATGTGGCAATACCGCATATACGAGTATGTAACACTCATTATTAGCGTGCTGCTTCCGCTAGAAGGTGCGTCTACTTACCTAGACGCACCTTGGCACCAGACAAGCCCGCTGAGTTTCTTGCCGGATCTTCTCAGTCGAGGTCGCGTTCCGATCCGGTGGTAGATTTACCCTCGCCACCTCTCCTGGCAGCGGCCCAAGCCGAGGTCGTGTCCCTTGTGGCCGCCTTGAGCTAGCTGCCCCCCTGCCCCTCTGGCTGGAGCGCACTTGCGCTCGCCCTCTGTCCGGGTGAAGTTGTTATGGCCACTCTGGCCAACAACATAATATATAGTCATATAAAAAAAAAAAAAATATTAGCCTCAAAATTGCCTGACAAATCTGTTGCCGTGAGGGCCCAACCCTTCCTCCCTAACATTTCCTCTGTCCCACTCCCCTACAGGTCGGAAACGTGCGAGCATTGCCTTTGGTTTTGTAAGCATGTATCTCTAAGCTACATTACGCATTACGCTTGTTTACAGAACAAATTATAAAAAAATAATATGAAAAAAACCTCTTGGTTGACGACCGCTTGGCGCAGTGGTTCGAACGTAGGCCGCTCGGCTCACTACACATAGTAGTTGCGGGTTCGATTCCCGCCGGAGATGGCCTTTTCGTAATTTGCCCAGGTCTGGGTGTCACTGGGATCGCCCGTCCATTTGCGGTACCCATAGTACAAGCGTTGCTTAGTTTGGGACCATACAGTTGGTGTGTTAGTCCGGCGATATTTATCATTTTATTTCTATTATTTCCCCTCAGCGTCGCGTTGTCTGTACAAACCATTATCCCACTATCTTTAATATGTACCGGGACCCCTGAATTTATACAGTTACGCAACGCGCACCTTTTCCCTTCCTGTTGGCGGCAGATTACACCCGTAAGGATGGCTTGTTTGTAATCATTGGGAGCACCAGTGTTATTCTGTTGCGACAAACTCATATCACACGCGTGAAATGTCACATTTGACATTTGTCATTTGATACTTCACCCGCGGATTTAGATATAGAATAGCACTACTAAGATGAGACTTAAGGCGTTGGTCTTTTAAAAGCTTTGATAGCGAATAGTTAAGCATGCCTCTTGCGAGCCTAGGGTTCTCGGTTCGATCACCGTTTTTGCGAATCATATTTTCAATAATAATATGATGATTGCTTATTTCGGGGAAGAAAAATATCCTGAGGAAATTTGTATTTGTCTAAGAAATTCAACAAGTTTTAGAGTCATGTAAAATTCGCCAGCGATGTGTTTTGACCTGAATCCCTTCACATTGAGGAGAGTGCGGTGCCTAGAAGTGGAACATTAAAAAGGCAATAATCTATATAAATAAATAAAATTGGAGTGTCTGTTTGTAATATCAAAATAACACCTTTTCACTAAATGCATATGAAAGTACATACGACACCTATAGCAAAAACGCGATTTAAAAAAAATTTGTCTGTCTGTCTGTCTGTGTGTTTGTTCTGGGTAATCTCCGAAACGGCTGGACCGATTTTGACGGGACTTTCACTGGCAGATAGCTGATGTTATAAGGAGTAACTTAGGCTACTTAAATTTTAGAAAAACAATGAGGGTTCCGCATAACAAAATATAAACAAATGAAATCAAAGAGTATCTCCGAAACGGGTGGACCGATTTTGACGGGACTTTCACTGGTAGATAGCTGATGTTATAAGCAGTAACTTAGCCTACTTTTTTTTAGAAAAACAAAATTTCAAAAAATTGGTCCTGTCGCGCGGGCTCAGAACGCGGGAGCGGGCTTTTTTGTTAAGTTAAATTCCACGCGGACGAAGTCGCGGGCTCAGCTAGTCTATATCTAAATCTAAATAAATAAAATTGGAGTGTCTGTTTGTAATATCAAAATAACACCTTTTAACTAAATGCATATGAAAGTACATACGACACATATAACAAAAACGCGATTTTTTTTTGTCCGTCTGTGTCTGTCTGTCTGTCGGTCTGTGTGTTTGTTCCGGGTAATCTCCGAAACGGCTGAACCGATTTTGAGGAAACTTTCACGGGCAGATAGCTGATGTTATATGGAGTAACTTAGGCTACTTTTATTTTAGAAATACAATTAGGGTTCCGCGTAAAAAAATAAAAACACATGAAATCAAAGAGTATCTCCGAAACGGGTGGACCGATTTTGACGGGACTTTCACTGGTAGATAGCTGATGTTATAAGCAGTAACTTAGGCAACTTTGAAATTAGAAAAACCAAATTTAAAAATTGGGTCCTGTCGCACGGGTTCAGAATGCGGGAGCGGGCTTTTTTGTTAAGTTAAATTCCACGCAGACGAAGTCGCGGGCTCAGCTAGTTATTAATAATAATTGATTTGGCTCGCTACTCAGTTTAAGGGCTAATAATTAAACTAACTAACCTTAATTGAATGCAAGGATCAGACCTTTGGCTAAAGTCCACCCACGTATGCCCTGGTGTCTTCTAATGTCATACATTTACATTTCTATTCTATAGGAAATTCGTTGGTCTTCGTGCCAAAGTCTGGCGGTAGACATGTCGGCCAGTTGGCTTTGTAATAAGGAGATTACCAAAAATGTTCAATACAACAAAATCCAATCCGTATTATTACAAATCGCCCCCAGTCCTTTGTACGATACCCATGAGTAAAAGCGATGCTTATTTTTGGCCCATACAGTTGCCTTGGTGGGTCAGTCTGGCGAAATTCATTTGTCTATACAAATAAATAAAATTGGAGTGTCTGTTTGTAATATCAAAATAACACCTTTTCACTAAATGCATATGAAAGTACATACGACAACTATAGCAAAAACGCGATTTAAATTTTTTTTGTCTGTCTGTCTGTCTGTCAGTCTGTCTGTCTGTCTGTGTGTTTGTTCCGGGTAATCTCTGAAACGGCTGGACCGATTTTGACGGGTCTTTCACTGACAGATAGCTGTTGTAATAGGGCGTAACTTAGGCTACTTAAATTTTTGAAAAACAATTAGGGTTCCGCTTAAAAAAATAAAAACACATGAAATCAAAGAGTATCTCCGAAACGGGTGGACCGATTTTGACGGGACTTTCACTGGTAGATAGCTGATGTTATAAGCAGTAACTTAGGCTACTTTTATTTTAGAAAAACAAAATTTTAAAATATGAAAAAATTGTTTCTGTCGTGCGGGCTCAGAACGCGGGAGCGGGCTTTTTTGCTAAGTTAACTTCCACGCGGACGAAGTCGCGGGCTCAGCTAGTTATGTATAAAGATCATGACCGGTCTTCGGTCGTGATATATGAACGATCCACGATCGAATCATAATTAGACAAACACAGAATCAATCTGCACCCTTTCCTCAATTCACTCGCGCCATTTACTCTCCCTTTAACTCGAGAGCACTCCAATTTAAACGCCCTCCGTTCGAAAGCGATAATTAAAAACGAAAAATCCAGTCGCCATCTTTCTTTTTACGTTCGGAAATCCTGCCGACGTGATTCCCGCTCTCGCAATTAGCTCAATTTTCTGAACGTACGTTCTGTGTTGCCAGAAATGAAAATTCAATTCGTTTTGCACGAAACCTCTGCTGAGTGGTCATTATTTCGAGCAGTACTTAAGTAAGTTTGTTAAGTATTGTTAAAAGAGTACTTAAGAGTTCCCTTTCTTTGTATTTTTAAGTCTTATTTCGCATGGTAAAATTTGTACACGATGTCAGACCACAACAACGGTGTCGCCCTGTCTGGACTGATAAGCCAGCTCTTATATAAGCAGCATATAAGATAAGCATCTTGCTCAGCCGTATGTGATAAGGAAGGCCCGACTCCCCCTCGCAATCAGGGGGGCGTGAACGTTATAAAACCACGGTTCCAAACCACGCAACGCTTGCCCGTAATACCCAGACCGGGGAAAATTACGAAAAGGCCATTTCCGAAATTTGCCCCGGCGAGCAAAACCCGAACCCGCTACCACCCGGTGCAGCGAGTCGAGCGGCCTACGCTCAAACCACTGCGCCAAGCGGTCGTCAAATCCAATATGTATTTGTACACCTATGCCCACAACTTTAGAGAACACTGACGTCAAAGTGTTTTCGTTTATTTATTTATTTAAATATGCACCAAGATTCAGATATAGACAATAACACCTAAAAACGTATCGGCTTACAAATCAAACGTTTAGCATAAATATACCATAAAGAGCTAGACGCTGTGAGGTCGGACGTGACGCAAATACAGCTGATCTGCTTTGAGGCGGTTTAATAATAGCCGAAAACATGTCTGCGGTTATGGCAACACTAGTTTGGGCTGAGCTTTTAATTCTAATTTCAAATTTAAATCAAATTCGTCAGTATATTCAAAAAATTTAACGTAAGACAAAATATTATAATCTATATCTATATATATATAACTCAAAGGTGACTGACTGACTGATCTATCAACGCACAGCCCAAACCACTGGACGGATCGGGCTGAAATTCGGCATGCAGGTAGATGTTATGACGTAGGCATCCGCTAAGAAAGGATTTTGATTAATTCTACCCCCAAGGGGATAAAATAGGGGATGAAAGTTTGTATGAAACTTTGTCAATTAAATTCCACGCGGACGAAGTCGCGGGCACAGCTAGTAAGTATATAAAAATGAATCTCTATTTCCTTGGTCGTCGCATCACGCGTGAACTGATGGAACGATTTCGATAATAATTTTTTTGTTGAGTTTATTATTGTCAGGAGAAGGTTCTTATGAAAGAAAAAAAAAAGTTGAGCGGAACAATTCGAAATCAATATTCAAAGTTAAGACAGGACAACGTCTGTCGGGTCAGCTAGTATAATATAATCTAGGATAAAGACTAGATAATTTATGAAGTTTGGCAGAAACCTGAGTATTTCTGTAGAGTATTTATAGGTATGTATATTGTAGTGTGCTCGAAATATGCTTATTTCGAACGCATTCGAGCATTTCGAAGAACAAGAGCATTTTAACAAGCATTCTTATGAATCATCATACTTAATATTATAAAGAGGAAAACTTTGTTTGTTTGATTGTAATGAATAGGCTCCGAAACTACTGAACCGATTTGAAAAATTCTTTCACTGTTGGGAAGCTACACTATCTCCGGGTGACATAGGCTATAATATATTTTCAAAAAATTAGGGATCCTTACTAAAACTCGAATAATGTAACCGCAATGTACCCGTGCGAAGCCGGGGCGGGCCGCTAGTATAATATAATATCTCTCTGATTAATAGGGCACCTATTATGTGAAGTTTTAAACGCCAAAAGCAGTCACAAGTTCCTACAGATTTGAAATCCTATAGCTGACTGATCTACATCCGTGAACCCTGCCAATCTAAGCATTTGGAGGAGCTAAAGTGACCACCAGCAATGGTGGTTATAACCAGTCACCAAACCTTTTATTCCACAATTTCCTTTCATTACTGACACCTTTTCGTCTCTATACGGTGTTCATCTTAAAAGAATATGGCGCCCATTCCCCCCGAAAATGCAAGCAACGCAACACAAGCATATGTATAGATTTACAGTTTCCTGAAAAACGGAAAGCGAACGGGAAATATAAACAAGGAGAAGACAATACTGCATGAATATGATAAGACGCAATCTTTGCAGACTCGGGTAGGGTTGCTAGTTAACGAATTCGTTTTCTACCATGTGCAATTGCCATATGCGAATAATAATATTCTAAGAAAATATACAGATATTGGTCTGAGTGTAGGCCACGCGGCTCACTTTTCACGACACATTACCATCCAAGCGAATGTCGGAAATTATCTTGATTTACCCCGGTCTGGACGTCACCAGGATCGCCCGCAAACTATATTATGGTATTCTAAGTAGGTACAATAATTATTTAATTTAGGACCCTATTATAGTGTAATTTATGATTTGGTTTAGAAATGGAATCTAAATATATATAACTCAAAGGTGACTGACTGACTGACTGACTGACATAGTGATCTATCAACGCACAGCCCAAACCACTGGATCGGGCTGAAAATGGGCATGCAGGTAGATGTTATGACGTAGGCATCCCGCTAAGAAAGGATTTAAATTAACTCTATGAAACTTTGTCAATTAAATTCCACGCGGACGAAGTCGCGGGCACAGCTAGTTGTATAATAAATTATCATCACTTATTCACATGGTCTTCAACAAAAAATACAATAAAAAAATGACCTCATTAAAAATTTAAAAAACATTGCCAATATACAACGCTCAATTTTTTCACACAGGCAACCCTCCACGCGGGTAGCTTCGGTACTCAATATTTGAACACATGGTGCTGGGTCGGAGCGAAAACGTTATTTTTATGCGACCTACATGAGAACACCGATACTCTGACGTAGTGCTGTGCCGCCAAAGTATCGATATAGTCGATACTTAAAAAAAGTCTGAGAGCGATCTTGAGTAAACCTTTGACCTGACATTTTGTACTGGGATGACGTTAGGATGACATTTCCAAGATCGTTCTCAGATTTGAGATGGATTTATTAATACGAGCTTAAGGTGAAGGCGCCTGTCTAGACCGCAAAATTCAAAATTTTCGAGTATTTTTATAGTTTATCCAAAATCTGAAAACATTTAAGACAACATTTCGTCATTTGCGAAAAACACAGTATGCAGTGCGTTTATTAATACATTTATTTTACTCTAAATATTATCACGGTGGATATGATACTAGTAAATCAATAAGTATACAAAAATTGCCAGATTATCTGGATAGCTGTCGTTCTTGAAATGTTTTAGAGTAAGTTGGATATATTAATAAATGCACTGCACACGGTCTTTTTCGCGAATTACAAAATGTGCCTTTTATTATTGTCAGATTTTGAAAAAATTCTAAAAAACCTCAAAAAATTTAAACCTCGCGGGCTAGATGGGCGCTTTAGCCTTAAGAATCACAATCAAAACTTGATATACACTGATTTGCTTGTATGATGCCGCTATTAATAACCGCTGTATGGTATGGTAACTATAATTGGTTACCATACCATACAGTATAGTTTAAAAGACAAGATGTGGATCGAACCCGGAACCTCCCGTTTCCAAGGGCACCCTCTATAATCAAAGCTAATGACGCTTTTATAAAAAACATATTTACAAGTCAAACATATTTCTATACCACCTGCTACCTACGAACAAACGATTAAGATTTGAACAACAACCCGAGGCATTGTTGGTCAAATGCTCACCTTTGAAACAAGAGAGCGTGGGTTCGATATCTTTGCGAAATCACGTTCGAAACGGGATCTAGTCGTGGAGGACTACTGCCTATATCGGCGTTTCAAAGGTCCGAAATAATAATACTCAAAGGTACAGTTACCTACGGTAGGTGATATTATGCAGAGGCCTTAGGCCCGTATTAATAGACGATCTCAAGCATGGGAGTTATCTTGAGTACGTGTTTGAAATGTCATTTTGTACTGGGATGACGTTAGGATGACATTTCCAAGATCGCTCTCAGACTTAAAATCGATTTATTGTAGGTATGTAACCATTATATATTCGGACTTTTGTATGCTCCTGTCGAATGGATTGGTATTTGACTCTTAAAAGAGAGCAAATTTCCGTCAACCTAATAACCTATCGATATTCTCTGTCGATATAAGTGGTGGCACATCACTAAACTACCCCTTTGCAACTCGCCACCACCCCCAAAACACGCGAATTTGTATCTTAATACATGCTGTTCTATTATTTACTTGTATTTACATAAATTCTTTGGACCCAGATGCCTGTATCGACCTTTGTATGTTCTCGCTGTTATTTAACAAGGTAAATAGGAAACATGCTTACTTTGAAAATTCGATAACAACAAAAATCTAATTATATTTTGTTCTGGACGAACGCCTGACTGGTTTATGTGAGTAGGCAGCTCGGCTCACTACACTGGGTGCTTGCAGGTTCGATTCCCGTCAAGGTACATTATGGGAACATCCTATACGTAATTTACTTTGCTCTATATCACTGGGATCTCTACCAGTCCATTGTATGGTACCCATAGTACAAGCGTTGCTTAGTTTGGGACCGTACAGTTGGTGTTTCAGTCTGGCGATATTTATTATTATTATTAGTTATCGGACTCGGTGGACACCCAGACCGGGGCAAATTACGAAAAGCCCATTTCCGAAATTTGCCCCGGCAGGTATCGACCCACTGCGCCAAGCGGTCATCAATCAAACGCTGTACTTTTCTCAAAGAAATTCTGAGTTTTTTTCTCGTACATACATTCCAAGGAGGCAGTCTAGTTAAATAAAGAGTTTAATACATAGTTAAAACAAACGTGCATCATAATTAGCGTCGTTTCACATGTTTCCAAATTTCCATAAACGGACGCCATGATAAGTGAACGTTATGTGAGTGTTGGTGGTCGACAGGGAAACGTGTGGTGTAAAACACAAGCGAGAGCGTCATTCCCGCTCGCTAGACCGAGCTAAGTTACCCCAGCCCAATCAAAAGTCATCTGGTGAGCTCACATTATTTTCCAGTTTTGGAAGCGAAGCTTCTATACGGACGTTCGGGGCGCGAGCCGCAGATATTTTTAACGCTTTATACTATAAAGCTTCGCTTCTTTCGGGCGTCCCTAGACGGCACTGATTTTTTTAATAATATCGCCCGATAAATACACACCAACTGTATGGTCCCAAACTAAGCACGGGCACGGCATGGGTACCGTACAATGGACTGGGGGCGATCCCAGTGATACCCAGACCAGGGCGAAATTACTTAAAGGCCATTTCAGAAATTTGCCCCAACGGGAATCCATCCCGCAACCACCATGTGCAGTGAGCCGAGCGGCCTACGCTCCAACCACTGAGCCAAGCGGTCGTCAAATTCTCGGAGGATTTCTCAGATATTCCAAACAGTTAAATAAATTTGGAACATACTAGTTCCTGTTTGATGGCGTATAGCGCGTCTATAAGTCACTGCGACACCATCTGGGAGACTGCTACTGGAGCTGTTCTAACCGGACACCACGCGGTAACAAATAAAAACGCCTTCTCCTGTCACCTTACACCACACTCATTCATCACTTGTTTCCCTAATAATTATCGTTTAACTAGTGAACTGGTATTATCACGCCGCGCACACAGTGGGTAAACAGGGAACGAGGCTAGATCGTGACTTGGTACATTAGCAGCTATCATTACTTCTTCAATTAGCGGTTGGTCCAAACAAAACTGAGTCAACAGACGCAGCAAAGGACAATAGGCGGTGAACTTATTATGATTATACCGGGAATATTCCCCCTAATACAAGGGGAAGGGGCATAGTCCCACACGCTAGCCCAGTGTGGGTTGGCGAAATTCAGTCGTCTTTGATGACCGCTTGGTGCAGTGGTTCGAGGTGGTTGCGAGATCGAATACCGCCGGGGCAAATTTTGGAAATGGCTGTTTCGTAATTCGCCCTGGTCTGGGTGTCACTGGGATCGCCCCCAGTTCATTGAACGGTACCCATAGTACAAGCGTTGCTTATTTTGGGACCGTACAGTTGGTGCGTCAGTCTGGTGATATTTATTTATTATTCGATACACGTGCAGATTTATACACATTTTCCTGCATAGCTTTACAATAAACTTCCTAATAAGATCCGAGATTTGCATATCAATAAGTATAACACCACTAGCTGTGCCCCGCGACTCCGTCCGCGTTCTGTTGAAATTTTTCCTGAATTTTCTTTGCTATAAACCTCACGGAGCCCGAGACCTTTCCAACGAATGCAAAACCGTGGAAATCGGTTCGTGCGTTCTGGAGTTATAGCGTCAGGAAGGAAAACCCGACTTATTTTTATATAGTAGATAATTCTTAACTCTGCGCAAAGGGTTACTACGAAAATGCGGATTATTTCAAAAATAGTTTGAGTGCAGCAATTTATAAATCTTTATTGAAAACTAGCTGACCCGACATTGTCCTGTCTTAACTATGCATATTGAATCAGAATTGTTCCGCTCAGCACTCTTCATTTTTTATTTCATAAGAACCTTCTCATGACAATAATAAACACAACAAAAAAATAATTAGCGAAATCGTTCCATCCGTTCACGCGTGATGCGATGACCAAGGAAATAGAAAATCATTTTTATATATATAGATGAGATTTAAAATAAGTAGCGTAGGACGCAGGGTCGGAAACTTGTACGAAATGAGTGCGATTCGTAAACACAGACCCGGGTGAATATCGGAAAAGGTAGCGAACGATAGCACCAGAAATACGAGCCGAGAGGACTCAGCAGAGTTCGAGCCAATCCGGGAAATTTGAATCTTTTAGTTATATTCACTATTTGGGCGAGAATCTGCTTAAGGGTCGAATAACTGGGATTAAACATTTATTTTGGTGCTTGCTTTGTCAGTACAAAAACTAAAACTGACTGAATTTAATATGTCTCCATACTTCTCTTGTTAGTCGAAATGAACAGGGCAAAACATTGGAAGGTATTTATGGTAGTATCCCTTCAAGACCATGAAGTATTTTAAACATACACTACATCATCGAGATACAAAAGGAGATTTGAAGTGATTTCGATTGAAGAATTAATGTTTGTTTTAGTGATAATGAGTCTGTTTTGAGAATTTCATAAGGTATAAAGTTATTATTTATTAGCTTGAGGTCCTGGCAAGTACTTTATAAATGTTGTTGACCAAATTTTCTAGTACCTTTGGTAATTAGAAGAAATCGATCCTTCGAAATCTTTGAATGAAGTTTTACTGAGACTTTTGATAATAGAGTAATGTTTCCTTTAAGCAAAATTAGCTGATCGTAAGTATTTAAACTATTTCCTGGCCATACTTCGTCGGTTTTTTCCATCCTGCATAGTATTTCTGACTTGTGAATACTTCGTCGTTCCAATCTAGAGGACTTTATGATACTAATAATATCAATAGGTCATTATCGATTCTAGCTTACAGAAGTAATGGTTGTGGGAGTTTGTTGTTGCTAAGTGTATATATAAAAATCTTTTGACTGATTCTTTTCATTGTGATCGTCTTGTCTACTTGATTTTCTTTTAGGATCATCGTAAGGAAACATGTCCCAACGAACCTAATCATTTGAAAGGGTTGTTAAAACCGCCAACCATGGCGGATCTACTGCATTTATCATCTTTGCAGTACCCATACTATATTGTTAAAAGAATGTTTGTTGAAAACACAACTGATAAATATAAAAAACTAAGACTATTTCTTTTTTTTTTGTAAACTCGACAAGATTCCTTGGCCTTAAGCAAGCAACACAGTCCTTTTATTCAGTCGGCGTATTACGGAAGCTGTTTTAATTTAGGGCAGAGGGCGCCCGAGTTGATTGTCCTATTTCTCTCGGCTACAGTTTACGTTTTTGGTTGTACACGCAAAAGGGCTAAACTTAGGTTGCGGTTAAGCGAAATTTGTGGGATAATGTGGAGTATGGGTCAAATTATGACGGTAGTCAGGTAAAAAATAAACTAGACGCCAGGTATGCTTCGTTGTAGCAATTTTCCTAGTTTAATTGTGGTGAACTGTCGACATTGCACACGTTTTAGCGGATCAGGTAGCCTCTTCCCGTGACAACTAAATCATGTGACTAGAAAGTCAAACTCAAAGTCAAAGTCAAAGCGTTTATTGTGTGCCCCTGTAGGCCAGGGGCACTTATAAATTGGCAATTTTACATTGTTTTTCTTATATCTACAACCGGATCGGAACGCGACTTCGACTGAGAAGATCCGGCAAGAAACTCAGCGGGCTTGTCTTTTTACATTTTATTATATTTCTTATATTTTTTTAAATCGCCCGTTGGTTATATATTTCATAATTAGAATTACAAAGGATAGTAGATATATGTCCCACTAGTTGTGTCTCGGAGTGCAGATGGCAGTCAATCAGTTTCAATATCAATGATCAGACACACCAGGAGACGCGAAGCCAACTCCCAAAGGGAGATAATAGAACGAACGTTGCTCTATCTTCAAACCGACCGACGCACGTCGACCTCGTCTCATCTACCAGCGGTCGATAGATCGACCGATCGATTGGTGACGTATGTAACACTCGAACTCAGAAAAAGCAAGAAGAAAATTATAATCTGCTTTTTTCGACTGGCTATCCAACTATAAATTGAACAAGACCTCCAAGAAAATAAAATAAATAAATATCGCCAGACTGACACACCAACTGTATCGTCGCAAACTAAGCAACGCTTGTACTATGGATACCGTACAATGGACTGGGGGCGATCCCAGTGACACCCAGACCAGGGCAAATTACGAAAAAGCCATTTCCGACATTTGCCACGATGTGAATCGAACCCGTAACCACCCGATGCAGTGAGTCGAACGGCCTACGGTCAAACCATAGATCCTTTTCACAACAACACATCAAGAAAATATTTACTTAATAACAAATAAATCGGTGACTGTTGTCTTTTACGTACAAATATACGAGATAGAACCACTATATCAAGTTGGAACGTTATTAAATCTGTCCAGCAACTCGGGCCCGCCAATTATACAGCCGGGACTGGCGTCACTTGCCAGTAATGGCGGCGGTTCCCGCCTTTTTCGCTGTCAAAGCGGTTTTTTCGCGCCGGAGAAATTCTCGCCCGAAATTCGCCCCTCGACTTTCTGCATTCACTACGAAAATTCTCTAATATAAATTTTAAGTTACACACGACCTTTTTTGTTGAATTTTTTTTGGTAAGTATTAAATTCTGAGTTTGGCCGTTCGGGATGTCTTAATTCTGAAGGCTCGACTAGGTTCCACGTAGTATTTCGTGAGTTGTGTTTTTTTAGATCCAGGTATTTATTTCAACATCAGCGTATTAATGTTAAATTGTAGCGCATTAAAACTAGGGCATCCAGGATTTAATTACCAACAAGTCAGGATGGGCTGACATTGACAGTTTCAAGTCTCTCACACTCCTAAACCGAGATAATTTGTAATTGTAGTGACACTGACAAGCGTGAAGTGACAGCTAACGTCAGTCCAGTTCAACCAAGCGCCATCTAGTGAGCTGGTTTTTTTTAACCTCATCGCGGTCTCGTTGGAATTGTGGACCCTTGTAGTCCTGTCTGGTTTAGCATTTGCGACCAGGCAAGAACATGCATGACTTATTCCGAAGACGCAAGAATCTCAAAAAGGGTGTTGTTCTTACACACGTCTTGTCAAACTCTTCCTTATAAATATACTCAATATCACGCCTTGTATTCCCCAAAGGGGTAGGCAGTAGTGATGGAACATTTCACAGGTAGCATGTGAAAAATCATATATATCGGACATAGGTAGAAACTGTCAAAAATCATTGCAATCATTGCAATGAAATCGCAAAGCGTTCGGTACTGTCGCGGTTTTTATGATAAATCGACTTCATAGGATTACCTCTCATAGTGAAAAATTACTCTGAATAAAATCATTGACTATGAAAAATCACTGGTGAAATAACAGTGAAAGAAAAATATAATTTCGCGTAATGAAAATGTATTGAAAGTAGCAATCATTTCCATGCGTAGTAGACAGGGATGCAATGCAAGTGCATCCACATTTCGACTATGGTATTTCGGTCCCAATGTAACAGAGGGGGCGAGCCTACTGCCATCACACCGGATAACCTTAAAACTAAGATTCGAGCCATAGTCCACCTCGCTGGCTCAGCGCGGGTTGCCAAACAGAACACATATTTCAAAAGACGTGCAGGTTATCAATATATTAATACGTGAAGCAAAAACTTTCAACCGCTTAATACGAAAATTGCGCGGACGGAGGAGTATGAAATTTGGCACACTTATCTACTATATAAAAATAAGTCGGGTTTTCCTTCCTGACGCTATAACTCCAGAACGCACGAACCGATTTCCACGGTTTTGCATTCGTTGGAAAGGTCTCGGGCTCCGTGAGGTTTATAGCAAAGAAAATTCAGGAAAAATTTCAACAGAACGCAGACGGAGTCGCGGGGCACAGCTAGTAGTTTATATAGAGAAGGAGAGCAGAATGCTAATATTTTTATATTGTAATACTTAGAAATACATTAAAATCAATAAATAAAACATTACACACACTACCATGAATTGACACACACACATTTGTAACCTCCACACCGACTCACCGTCTGACTGACAAACAGTGACAGTTTTTGGAGGGCGGGACTTCCGTAGTGCATTCTGCGTGCCAGTATCAACTAGTCTTTGACAATAAAACCTGGATGACGCTTAAAATTTAAATTTAAATGAATTATGGTCGAATTTCGACCACGGGGTACCAGTACCACTAGTTTTAAGAAATAGTTAATTTATCAGTGTTGCGAAACATTTCAATATTTATAATTATTTAATCGTTACGATAATAACGATAAGATTAATATTTGAGATAGGCGCCAACACGATACTCGCTTCAATGAGTTAGTTATCGATGAAAGATAATTTTTAAGTGCCAATTGCACATGTGTCTCAATGGTTTGTCTGTATACGGACGGACGGAGTCGTGGGCACAGCTAAATAAATAAATAAATAATTTTGCCCTTTTGACGTCCCACTCTTGGGCACGGGCCTCCCATCAACACGAGGGCGATTCAGGCCATACTCCTCCACACTGACCCAGTGCAGAATGGCGGATATCACATGTCTTTCGAAAATTGGTTAGATCTTCTAAGACATGCAGGTTTCCTCACGATGTTTTCCTTCACCGTAAGCAAGTGATAATCATATAGAAATTATGATTCGCACATAGATTTCGAAAAATCCAGAGGTGCGAGGCGGGGTTTGAACCCAAGACCCGGTGTCCGCAAGACGCGTGCTTAACCAATCGGCTATCACTGCTCTTGGCACAGCTAGAAGATTCAAAAGTTAATGTTGTTCAATTGAGCCTGTTTAGTTATTTTTTTATATAATTAGTATGTTGTTCTCTAATTGAGCTGAAAAATCCTCAGATCCTGAAATCTCATGAACAACAAACCAAGGTCTCTGTAAATTTCATACATTTGACGACCCCTTGGCGGAGTGGTTCGAGCGTAGGCCGCTCGTCTCACTGCACCGGGTCGTTGAGGATCCGATTCCCGATAGGGCAAATTTCGGAAATGGCCATTTGGTTACTAGGCCTGGGTGTCACTGGGATAGCCCACACTTCCATTGTACGGTACCCATAGTGCAAGTGTTGTTTAATTTGGGACTATACAGTTGGTGTCAATAAGACGATATTTCATTTAATTTCATTCTAATTTAATTTCATTTGAAGTCTACATATAAGAAAAACCATTGGTTGTTTATTATTAATAATACATTAATTAATCTCCTAGTGTCAGTTCTGTCACCACCATAACATTACACACACTATTTTTCAACTGAAAGAGACAGAACTATAGAAAAATACAGTCAATGGTTGGTGTATGGTTCTAACTCTTGCCTATAATTTATGAAGAAGACAACAATAATTTGGTGATATCAAATTGAATTCAATTTTTATTTGCCGAATTGGTGTCAAGTCAAAGTCTCTTATTTCTTTTTATTCGTAAGATCTATCTCACTAGGAAATTAATAGAAAAGGAAATGAATGTTACTTTCACTTAATTCCATGAAATTATATTTTTCACTAGCTGTGCCCCGCGACTTCATCCGCGTAGTATTGGATTATTGGGTTAAAAAGTATCCTATATGTTAATCCCGGTTATAATCTATCTGTATTCCAAATTTCAGCCAAATCCGTTCAGTAGTTTTTGCGTGAAGGAGTAACAAACATACATACATACATACATACATACATTCTTACATACATACATACATACATCCACACTCACAAACTTTCGCATTTATAATATTAGTAGGATTCACTGTTATTTCACCTGCGATTTTTTTATTCATGCTTAATTTTCACAATGACACTTAATCCTATGAAGTCAATGGTAGATGATTTATCATGAAAACCAGGCTTTACCAAACAACAACCGTACCAAAGCGAATTAATTGCAATGATTTTTATCAGTTTCTACCTATGTCATTAGAAGGTGCTATTTATGAAAACCTAAACATATAATATGATTTTTCACATGCTACCTGTGAATTGTTCCATCAATAGTTGTAATATCAGATCAGGTATTGCAAAAGAGTTTTAAGACAGAAAGAGAGAACATTGATATTATACCTCACATTTTGTTATTGTAGCGGACTGTGCCATAACCTACAATGGGGTTAAGTAGGCACCTGGCTCAAAAGACAACTTAAACCTGACTTGCCCATATATTATGACCACGAAAAATATAAAATCCATTGTCTATTGTTTTCATAAATTTTCAGAAAGTAGCAGATTTCTCTTTACACTGATTAGTCTAAGGCCTAGGGTGGACATAGGTATATAATAGAGGTGGCTAATTTTTAATAAAAGTTGTCAAGAAAGTAAATTCATATTAACTATCTATCTTATAAATGAGCTGAAAAGGGGGGAGGGTACTACATTGCCTAGGTAAGAGAAGACTGCTAGTCCACCTTTGGACGTAGAACAAAATGGTAAATCTTTAATGTTAATAATAATCAATCATCACACAAACACTAAATACTTACTGGTCACAATTTTCACTGGGTTTTGATAGCCCATTCTTAGTTAGTTAAATAAATAAATATCGCCTGACGAACACACCAACTGTATGGTCCCAAACTAAGGAACGCTTGTACTATAAGTACCGTACAATGGACTGGGGGTGATCCCAGTGACACCCAGACCTGGGCAAATTACGAAAAGGCCATTTCCGAAATTTGCCCCGGCGGGAATCGAACCTGCAACCACCATGTGCAGTGAGCCGAGCTCGAACCACTGCGCCAAGCGGTCGTCAATACTTAGAACAAAGGATACTTAGAACTTGAATAGGATACTTAAAAAGTAAATACTTAGAACAAAGGATTTTCACTGCGGTGTTATCATTTGAATGGAAGCTGTAGAAAAAAATTGGTTACTAGTAACCCATCTATGATGGGTGCACATCACAGACAGAATTTCCAGCATAAGCTGAACTCTCTTTATCATTGATACTTGTGATAAAATAAAGCTCAGCTTATGCTGGATATGTTTCCTGAGAAGTGCAAGCAACTGCACATAGGTTTGTAAAATGTCTTACGTACGATATAAGTAAGTACATGTATTTCCTAATTAAAATTATTAAATACCATTCAGTCAACAAAGAGGGCATAAACTAATCAGGTAACTTACCAATCGATTACAGATTTGTACAAAGTCCGTTGATAAAGTACATTTTTTATCTCTTGCAAGCGCATTTTTTTCGACTCACCAATCAATCACACAACACCGTTTTTAATAAATACAACAATAAACCAATTAATTTAAAACACCAATTACCTTTTATTGAATATTAATAGGGCCGTTCACCTTATTGTCAATAGAACAATCACTGAAGACAAAAGAAATAAAAAATAATAATCGATTTAAAAAAATCGATAATCAAAACGATTTGTATTTTTTAGAGAAGAAAGCACAACGCCCGCAAACCACGTGGAGCGCCAAGGTCGAATTTATGTTTTCAACTTGTCAAGCGCGGCGTGTGATAAATTAATTCTACGGGCCGTTATCATCGGGACTAGTACGTAATTTTGAACCTTATTCCTATACAGTAAAAGTTGGTTACCGCCTGCGCACAAAGCCCACGCATAGTCGCCAACCCAGGCAATATATCTTAGGCCGTGTACTGCCCCTGACAGTTCGTAAACAAACTGGAGCTACCGCAACAAAGGCCGATTGTCATTTTCCGTTGTCAATAGCAAGTTTGTGCCATATACTGTAATGAGATTACTAAAATACACTTCGAGAAAAGTCTTTTTTACCGAACGCCAGTGATTATTGATTGAAATACAAAAGAATAATAACATTTTGATGCACTTACCAGAAGAAATCAACACGAGGTTGAGTAACGCAAAGTCATCTGTGTCGGATCTTGCACATATCGATCTGTCTTGCAGTTCTCAAAAACACTCACGAGAGAAAAAAAAGACCGAAGAGGTTAGCACCAAAAATCGTCAACCAGCGGCCTGCCAGCCGTCACTATAGTAGTAAATAGAAAATTTTATTGCGAACAGACGCTAAACGACTCAGTAAACGTACTCTGGGTCGTTAAATGAATCACTATCAAAATAAAAATAGTTCGGCAGACGCTGCGTCGACGACCGCGCCGCTGTCTGTCTGCCGTGCTGTCAATATTCGTCAAAACGAAAATGGCGACACCCTCGACAGAATACGATCAGCACCGGCCTGCCTGCCATACCCATCTCGTTTCAACATTCGGGAGTAACAAGGACGGAAAGCAGACGTGTTGTCTTCGGCCCGACCGGACTGATTTGTGATGTCACGCCCAGCGGCGTAACGTTTTGCGTAATTACACGATCATGAACGCTTGTAAACTTGTTTTAATAACGTTCATTTACGATCGTTTCGTATATGAGGTCGTCCGATGAAAGTGTCGGCCGATGGATAGATTAATTACAGTCGAAATCGTGATTATGTTATGGCAATACGTCTCTGCGCATGCTAGGCCCATCCCACCACTCAATATCTGTCGTTCGAGCGCCTCCTACTTCTTCTTATTTTATTCAGTAGTATTTTTTTAGATGCTCATCCCGACTGCATTAGTCAGTCGCAATGCAGTTTGATTAATAATGGAAGGCATCTATTTATTTCCTTTGTTACAGTTCTGTCTTATAAACGTAGGAAGGTTGTTCAACTGAGTTACTTTATGAACAGTAGATTACGTAAAAGCCTTCAGTAACCAACTATCCAGTAATTATATTATATTAAGTACAGTGCAATAATCTCACTCAATCTTAATAGACTATTGTCGCAGCATGTTATATCTATCTTAAATAGCTGGAACTAATAACTGAACAATTCTTATTGCTAAGTCATATAATTAACATAAACATTATGTGGGTCCCTAATTATAGGTGTCAAAAAGCCTTGAAATCTATGCAACAGAGATCGTTCGATTAAGTTATAGCCGAAGGTTAAATAATATATGTAATATAATATGATTTGATTACGTTGTAATAAAGTTGTATGACCTATAATTATGTAAAACATTATGAAGCTAAATTCCTTACAAAATTACGTGATGTGTGATTACAAAACAGTAAGTACTTTCTATACTAGCTGTCTGTCAGTGTCATTTACATCAATCTGACAGTGACAACAGCGCTAATCGACATGTTTTGTTAGTATCGCTAAGGAATCGATATAATTATCATAATAATCGTTTCACATTAAGAATTAGTATGAATGCGCAACACTAGAAATATTTCAACACAGACCACAAATAAATAACAATTATGTTTGTGTTGTCAAAAGAATAAATTATTTATAAAAGTTATTTTTGGAGTTCAAAATACTAATTTCAAGTTATGTACATCTTGATAAATTTATAAAAACGTCTAATTTTATGAAGAATTTTGTACTGAGGATTAAAATGAACCAATTAGTAATGATTACGGACATTACATTTCTGTTTCCTGTTGAAACTGTTCACCCCAACCAGGTTCCTTCTGTTGCCAACTTCCGTGTGTCAAATCAAATCAAATTAAAATCCGTCCGTTGTTCTTTGAAAAAATACGTCGCTGAATTTGAGAAGGGTTATCAAAAGTTATTGATTTAAATAGTGAAAAATGGCTGAGAACACACGTACATCCAGATTATCCTCATACAAAAATGCTGGACACGGAACTACTGTAAGATTTACTTGTTTCTAACATTTGTTCCAAATTCAACAGGATTCTCCAAAATCTTACTTCTTTTGTTATTTTTACTTACACGCGGGCAAATGTTAACTATATACGTATTTAGTTGTATTCAAATTATAATAAAGCCTAGGTAGGTAACCTGGGTAGGTTAATAGCTAACTTATTGCTTGAAATATTTAGATTGTTACCTTCAACTTTTGTATTAGCCTATTAGCACTGCACCTGTCTATCTAAACAGGTACTACCTCATTACAAAGATATGCTTTTACTTAGACACCTTGCGATAGACTCCGCTCCTCGAGTCATACTCGTGCGCGGGCGCAGCTTGCCGGGGCTGGTGCACCCACTTTAGTTTCGACTTTTATTTATTTAGCATGGAAGGTATCAGCAATTATTTTTAATACTTATCAAACTTTTTTTCTATTGAATTTACTGTAAACTGAGAGTAGATATGGACACTTCACTAAGCTAGTTGTTTAATTCAAATACCTCAAATCTGAGTGAGATTAATTAGTTTGGTAATTAATATTGAATTATGTTGTAGTGTATTATTTTCTAGTACTGTATAGTAACAATGGTGTTGCCTGCTCACATTGTGTTGCTGCTCCTGAGATTGTTGACACACTCCTTTATTATATTGATAAGAGTATAATAATAATTCAACCCTTTTTTAACATCTCACTCCCGGGCACCAGCCTCCCCTCGATACAAGGGGGATTCAGGCTGTAATCCACCACGCTGGCCCAGTGTGGGTTGGCGGATTTCACATATCTTTCGAAAATTGGTTACATTTTCGAAGACATGCAGGTTTCCTCACAACATTTACCTTCGCCGTAAGCAAGTGATAATCCTACTAATATTATAAATGCGAAAGTTTGTGAGTGTGGATGTATGTATGTATGTATGTATGAATGTATGTATGTATGTATGTTTGTTACTCCTTCACGCAAAAACTACTGAACGGATTTGGATGAAATTTGGAACACAGATAGATTATAACCGGGATTAACATATAGGATACTTTTTAACCCAATAATCCAATACTACGCGGATGAAGTCGCGGGGCACAGCTAGTCATATATAAATTATGATTTGCACATAGATTTCCACAAACCCAGAGGTTTGCACCCAGGACCTGATGCCCACAAGATGCATGCTTATCCAATCCGCTATCACTGCTTAGTCATCATTGAGTTCCTTGTTGAATTGTTACTTCCTAGTTTGTCTGAAATAAATGATTAATTCCATTAAATATTAGGTAAAAGATAAGAAAAACAGTAGCATTACAAAGCACTTGCATCCAAAACATATTATTACCTATGTTTTGTAAAGCAATTGTAAACAGTTTTCTTAATGCAGGATCTCCGTCGTAAACGTGCTGAGGTGAGCGTGGCCCTGAGGAAGCAGGCTCGTGATGAGCAGCTCCTGAAGAGGCGGGCGCTGTCTCCGGAGGCCGGAGATGAGCATATTGAGAGTGATAAGGTGTTGACTGCCGCGGAGATTGTTCAAGGTAGGTGTTCTGCAATGTTTTGGCGGCCACTTGGCATAGTGGTTTCAGCAGTCTTGGCAGCAGCCTAAACCGAGGCCATGCCCTATATAACGCTATTGAGATGCCTCCCCGCCTCTCTGGTTGTTACACCCGTCTTTGTTCCCGGTTGACTATAACCTGGATGTTTTCAAGTCGAGAGTGAACAGGTACCTTCTAGGCAAGTATGCACCACTGTAGACCACATCGTCACTTACCATCAGGTGAGATTGTGGTCAAATACTTGCCTATTTCGAAAAAAAAAAAAAAAAAACCTTTTTTTTTATATAAAACCATTGGCAATCAAGCATACAAAATTCCAGTTACCATAGCCTGTAGATATTTATTTTATCTTATTGGTAGAGGCAAACTGTAGCTCTAGTACAGGCTGGCTTGTGGTAGTACCACCCTCTCACAGAAGATTCGGAGATTACCCGGAACAAACAGACAGACAGACAGACAAAAATTTTATAAATCGCGTTTTTGCTCTACGTGTCGTATGTACTTTCATATGCATTTAGTGAAAAGGTGTTATTTTGATATTACAAACACACTCCAATTTTATTTATTTGTATATATTGACTAGCTGAGCCCGCGACTTCGTCCGCGTGGAATTTAACTTAACAAAAAAGCCCGCTCCCGCGGTCTGAGCCCGCGCGACAGGACCCATTTTTTTAAATTTTGTTTTTCTATAATAAAAAGTTGCCTAAGTTACTGCTTACAATACCAGCTATCTGCCAGTGAAAGTCCCGTCAAAATCGGTCCAGCCGTTTCGGAGATTACCTGGAACAAACACACAGACAGACAGACAGATAGACAAAAAAAAATTAAATCGCTTTTTTGTTATAGGTGTCGTATGTACTTTCATATGCATTTAGTGAAAAGGTGTTATTTTGATATTACAAACAGACACTCCAATTTTATTTATTTGTATAGATTGTAGCATGAAATGAGCCCTCGAGCGTATCAAGTCTTAATTTACATTGCAATGTATGTCTAAAATTGTCATTACTGATTTATTTCTGTGTTATGACTCTAAATGTTTTTTCAAATTCTATGTGCAAATCATAATTTCTATATGATTATCACTTGCTTACGGTGAAGGAAAACATCGTGAGGAAACCTGCATGTCTTAGAAGATCTAACCAATTTTCGAAATACATGTGAAGTCCGCCAACCCGCACTGGGCCAGCGTGGCGGATTACGGCCTGAATCCCCCTCGTGTTGAGGGGATGCCCGTGCCCAGGAGTGGGATGTCAAAAGGGCTTAATTATTAAAGGTTGTCTGGAAGAGATCGTAATCTGCGATAAGACCGCCCAGTGTACACTATTGCTTCTTATGTCTAAATATATATAACTCAAAGGTGACTGACTGACTGACTGACATAGTGATCTATCAACGCACAGCCCAAACCACTGGACGGATCGGGCTGAAATTTGACATGCAGGTAGATGTTATGACGTAGGCATCCGCTTAAAAGGGATTTTGAATAATTGTACCCCCAAGGGGATAAAATAGGGGATGAAAGTTTGTATGAAACTTTGTCAATTAAATTCCACGCGGACGAAGTCGCGGGCACAGCTAGTTATTAGATATATTTAGAACTTTGGTGCAATAAAGAGTTTTTCTATTCTATTCTATTCTACAGGCATGTTCATGTATGTGCGCCCTCGTCCCCAGGCCTCAAGTCCTCGGATCTGTCGGTGATGACAGCGTCAGCTCGCGCGGCTCGTCGCATGCTGTCCCGGGAACAGAACCCGCCCATCACTGCCATGGTCGCGGCTGGAGTCGTCAAGCCACTGGTCGACGCGCTGGAGAGAGACGACTGGTCAGTATACAAGTTCTAAAACATTAATTGAAAAGAGTAACCATTGAGTTTCTTGCCGGCTCTTCTCAGTGGAAGCGGCATTCCGAGCCGGCGGTAGATTCTGACTATTCATAAATGCTTTGTTGGCTTACGTGAATAAAAACAAGTTTGAGTTTGAAAACATACTTCCACTAGGTACCACACACTTTGGAATTTAATAAAACTGGCGGCTCTATATTTTTAAAGACTCCAAAAAATGAGGTTTTATATTTACAATAATAATATGGCCAGACTGACGCACCAATTATATGTTCGCAAAATAAGTAACGCTTGTACTATGGGTACCGTACAATGCACTGGGGGCAATCCCGGTGACACCCACACCTGGGCAAATTATGAAAAGGCCATTTCCGAAATTTGCCCCGGCGGGAATCGAACCCGCAATCACCATGTGCAGTGAGCCGAGCGGCCTACGCTCGAACCACTGCGCCGAGCGATGGTCAAATATGTCTGTATGTTTTTGTAAATGTTGATCACTGATTTCTCTGTCAATTAATTCTGGACTGATTTTGATTAAGTTGCCACTATCTTTACAATATGTTAGGACTTAGAACAAATTCCAAGGTAGGTACCTACCTCTACTAACTTGAATTGACACCAACTCTAAATGAAAGGAATTACAAGGTCCCTAGTTATTCCTATCTTTTTAATGCACTCAGGTTTGCTTTTATTTTCTTGGTAAATACGGTACTGGTAACGTTTTTAGATACTTACCGTTAGAGTGTCACTCTGGTGACACAGACCAATATGCTATAGACGCCGCACAGCCGGCCACCTCCGCTCCGCTCGCCTAACATATGCATTACCTCTGCATATTATTATGTATGACATTCACGCACCGCATCTGACATTCATGGCTCGACCTTGTACGGACCAATCAAAATTCGCCGTCATCCCCAATACCCCGCCAACATTTGGGGATTGTATTCTCATACAATTAAAGCCTTTGCCCAGCAGTGGGATGAAATATAAATGAATGAAAAAACAAAAAATTGCCTAGATACATAAATAAATTCTCATACAATAGTGGGCGTAAGCGGTGTCTTGCCACATTGGTCTGTGTCTGTTAACAATATATTCATTGTTTGCAGCTCTGACCTTCAATTTGAAGCCGCCTGGGCTATCACTAACATCGCTTCCGGCACCCATGAACATACAATGGCTATCGTTGATGTAAGTCATATTTACATTTATTATTAACTACCGACCCGCAGCGGCTTCGCACGGGTATTTTTTATCAGTGTTTCTCTACTATATTAGACATGTATCTATACAAATAAATAAAATTGTAGTGTCTGTTTGTAATATCAAAATAACACCTTTTCACTTAATGCATATGAAAGTACATACGACACCTATAACAAAAACGCGATTAAAAATTTTTTTGTCTTTCTGTCTGTCTGTCTGTCTGTGTGTTTGTTCCGGGTAATCTCCGAAACGGCTGGACCGATTTTGACGGGACTTTCACTGGCAGATAGCTGATGTTATAAGGAGTAACTTAGGCTACTTTAATTTTAGAAAAACAATTAGGGTTCCGCATAAAAAAAATAAAAACACATGAAATCAAAGAGTATCTCCGAAACGGGTGGACCGATTTTGACGGGACTTTCACTGGTAGATAGCTGACGTTATAAGCAGTAACTTAGGCTACTTTTTTTTAGAAAAACAAAATTAAAAAAATTGGTCCCTTCGCGCGGGCTCAGAACGCGGGAGCGGGCTTTTTTGTTAAGTTAAATTCCACGCGGACGAAGTCGGGGGCTCAGCTAGTAAATTAATAAAACCATCAAAGTCGGTCCAGCCGTTTTGGAGGAGAAGAATAAATAACTAACATACACTGGAATTGTATATGTAAAGAAGCACAGTATTTGGTAAGGCGCCTCAATAAATGCTAAAGATGATATGACTTTCAAAAAAATATAATCTGGTGGGTTTCTTTCTAACAGCTGACTTATTAATCCGTCTGTTTGTTCCGGCTAATCTCCGAAACGGCTGGACCGATTTTGACGGTGACTTTCACTGACAAATAGCTGATGTTATATGGAGTAACTTAGGCTACTTTTATTTTACAGCTAATCAACAATAAATAAGTTACAGTATTATGATCCTAACTTCTTTATAAGCGCAATAAGTTTAACAGTAAACTCAGTGCAAAGGGTTATTACAAAATTTCGGATTAATTGTTTCAGTCCCAAGCTGATCTATCATCATAGATCAGCTCAAATCTCGACAGTCAATAATAATGTCAAAGCGTAGCGTGTCTTGCCCTACAAGTCCGAATAACTGATGTACTTCTTGGGAATCTCAAAAGGCAACACACTGGAGCTATTATATTTACATTAATATCTACTACCCTCTGTAATTAACAATATAAGCAACTGGCGATTAAAAAAAATTACAAAATGTTAAAAGACAACCCCGCTGAGTTTCTTGCCGGATCTGCACAGTCGAGGTCGCGTTCCGATCCGGTTTTGTAAATGATAATTATGTAAAAATCTGTAAAATTTACAGTTTGTAAGTGGCTTTGAATTTGAATGTCTTCAGGGTGGCGCAATCCCGAAGCTAATCTCCCTCCTCGCCCGTGGGGGGGTGGTGGGCGAGCAGAGCGCGTGGGCTCTGGGCAACATAGCCGGCGATGGGCCCAGCACTCGTGACGCGGTGCTCACACATGGCGCCTTGCCCGTGCTCATTCCTCTTATGAGCTGCAACACGCCGCCCAGCCAGCTCAGGACCGCTGTGTGGACTTACAGCAACTTCTGCAGGTCAGTTGAGCGGCAAATTGCTTGTTGCTCAGGGCGTTGCTCATGCGTCTAGGCACGCTCTGGACCGCTGTGTGGACTTACAGCAACTTCTGCAGGTCGGTTGAGCGGTAAATTGCTTATTGCTCAGGGCGTTGCTTATGCTGAGTGTATTGCTCATGCGTCTAGATACGTTCTGGACTGCTGTGTGGACTTACAGCAACTACTGTAGGTCAGATAAGCTGTATTTGCTCATTGCTCAAAGCGTTGCTCATGTGAGTAGGGATCGTTAAGCCAGCTCATGATTGCCGTGTGGACGAAAAGCAACTTGTATAGGTTCGTTAACTGGTTTGTAGCTCATTGCTCACACACGTTCCTCATGCTCAGAGTGTTGCTCATGTTAGTATACATCGTTGAACCAGCACAGGAGCAATCTTTACACGTATTGTAAATTCTGATAGTCATTTGAGCAGTACATTGCTCATTGCTCATAGCATTGCTCAGCAGTTACCATAGCCTATAGATGCTTGCAATACCAATGGCATTGCTCGCACATTCCCGACCTGAAGTAGAGTGTGATAGGGGAAGAGGATGGGGGGATTGCTTCTCACTCATTGTTCGAAATGCAGCTATAATAGCTACTTTATGCCGATTTTCTGTGACTGGGTGGTACTACCCCGGTCGAGCCACTCCGTATTTGAGCTTAGTCAGTTGCCCAACGTCTCTGGCTGGAGCGCACTTGCGCTCGCCCTCTGTCCGGGTGAAGTTGTTATGGCCACTCTGGACAACAACATATAGTCAATTAAAAAAAAAAAAAAAACAGTTGCCCAACGTGACCAACGTGTTTGTAACCCCTGACGAAAATACGGGTGTTATAAGTTTAACATGTGTATTTGTGTATCTGTGTGTCTGTCTGTGGGATCGTAGCGCCCAAGCGGATGAACCGATTATAAGTTTGTTATTTTTTGTTAGAAAGGTATTCTGGTCTGGTTAAAAAAATATCAACAATTGTTTTGTTTTGTTACAGAAACAAGAATCCTTTGGTCAAGTTTGAGTTGGTAGCACCAGCATTGCCCCACATATCGGAGTTGCTGGAGATTGCTGACCAAGACGTGCTAGGTAAGATGCTCGTGTGCAGTATACTAGGTGAAACAAAAAGGGTATACTATTTTTTTGCAACTTTACCTTGTAAATCTAAAACTATCGGCTTTGTGGGACAGTTGAAGTACTAAAGGTTTTGTAGACTTGTGAAATCTGTGAACAGCTGTATCCCTGTAACACTTTTTGTTTTTCAAGATTCCTCCAAAGCTCACAGTATTAGAATTACAATGTTAAGTTTTGAAAAAAAGTATACCCTTTCTGTTTCAACCTGTATAGCTATAACATTCAAATTCTTATTGAATTAAAAATAATATGATTAAAAAGTTGTTACTATTCTATAAGTGTGCCTTTAAAGACTGGACTTAGTGAATATAATATTTTGAGAAATCTAATTCAGGAACATGACTTTGGGAATGCTCGACTTAGCGTTGCTTTTATGTATATTAAATACTAGCTGTGCCCGCGACTTCGTCCGCGTGGAATTTAACTTAACAATCATCCCCTATTTTAGCCCCTTGGGGGTAGAATTAATCAAAATCCTTTCTTAGCGGATGCCTACGTCATAACATCTACCTGCATGCCAAATTTCAGCCCGATCCGTCCAGTGGTTTGGGCTGTGCGTTGATAGATCACTATGTCAGTCAGTCACCTTTGAGTTATATATATTTAGACTATGAGAGGCTTTAACTGAAAACAATGTCCATTCAATAATTTTTTCGTATTATCATCATATGTTTTATAATAAATATTCGTTTGTCTACACGGACCTAACACCTTTTAGAACTCTAGTCACCTTTGAGTTATATATATTTAGACTATGAGAGGCTTTAACTGAAAACAATGTCCATTCAATAATTTTTTCGTATTATCATCATATGTTTTATAATAAATATTCGTTTGTCTACACGGACCTAACACCTTTTAGAACTCTGCGGACAAATTTCGGAAATGGTCTTTTCGTAACTTGCCTAGGTCTGGGTGTCACTGTGATCGCCCCCAGACCATTGTACGGTACCCATAGTACAAGCTTTGAATACCGTGCAGTTGGTGTGTCAGTCTGGCGATATTTATATTATTTACTAGCTGACCCCGCAAACGTTGTTTTGCCATATAAATTATAGATGTTGACCGATTCTCAGACCTACACGCTATGCACACAAAATTTCATGAAAATCGGTCGAGCCGTTTCGGAGGAGTATGGTAACTAACGTGACACGAGAATTTTATATATAAGACTAGCTGTGCCCCGCGACTCCGTCCGCGTTCTGTTGAATTTTTTCCTGAATTTTCTTTGCTATAAACCTCACGGAGCCCGAGACCTTTCCAACGAATGCAAAACTGTGGAAATCGGTTCGTGCGTTCTGGAGTTATAGCGTCAGGAAGGAAAACCCGACTTATTTTTATATAGTAGAAGATTGAGTCTCGTAACTGTGATCTCCTTGCAGCGGACGCGTGCTGGGCGCTGTCGTACCTGACCGACGGGCCCAACGAGCGCATCGAGGTGGTGCAGAGCACGCCGGCGCTGCTGGCGCGGCTGGTGCGGCTGCTGACGCACGCGGCGGCGGCGGTCGCCACGCCGGCGCTGCGGGCCGTCGGCAACATGCTCACCGGCTCCGACGAACAGGTCAGTGCACAGCGCTGCTGGCGCGGCTGGTGCGGCTGCTGACGCACGCGGCGGCGGCGGTCGCCACGCCGGCGCTGCGGGCCGTCGGCAACATGCTCACCGGCTCCGACGAACAGGTCAGTGCACAGCGCTGCTGGCGCGGCTGGTGCGGCTGCTGACGCACGCGGCGGCGGCGGTCGCCACGCCGGCGCTGCGGGCCGTCGGCAACATGCTCACCGGCTCCGACGAACAGGTCAGTGCACAGCGCTGCTGGCGCGGCTGGTGCGGCTGCTGACGCACGCGGCGTACTATGAAAGTCAGTTACCAAGTAGAAGTTACAAATGTGTGTGTGTCAAACGCATGATAGTGTGTGTAATGTTTTATAGATTTAATGTATTTTCTATGCATAATTTTTTAAAAATATTTGCATTCTGCACTCCTTCTCTATATAAACTACTAGCTATGCCCGCGACTTCGTCCGCGTGGAATAGTGTATTTGGGTAGCATTTTTAATTATTTAGGCTAATTTTTTTACAAATAAGTCACATACGTATAAATACTTTAATGAGCTATTTGCAGTGTTTCACTGCAAAGAGCTATATTTCCATACAAACTTTCATCCCATATTCCCTATAGTTATTTTACACCCTTGAGGGTAAAACTTTTACAATCTTTGAATGTCATATTTATTTATATCGAAACAACAGCCAACAAAATAAGTTTTCATTACTCATACTCTGAAAGTAGGTCTGAAGTTGCCTGAGGAGCGGGTTGAAAGTAATACTTTTCCGGCCCGGGAGAATAGCTTTCAACTGACAGCTGTCAAATTATAAAAAAAACTAGTTCCATTTTCACATTTCTATGGAACCATGTTCAAACTTTTTCTACAGTCACTCAATTACAGCACGATGTAAAATTGAAATAACATAAAGTTAAGTATAAATTAAAGAATATATATTTTAAATGACTTAATTATAATTTAGTTTCAACAATTTCTTTAAAATAACATAGATTTGGGCAAAATATTTAAAGATGAAAATGAAAAATTGTTGCTAAATAATGAAGTTGGCCGGCCAACGAAAAAAAAACATAATAGGCGGCAGATCTTTTTTTTTCGAGTTGTAGAGTATTGTTCATACTTTAGCCAATTCCTGTTTTTATTTTTACTTTCCTTGTATTCGTAATGAAAAGCACAGTGTTTACCTCGGGTGAAAGACTTATTTTGTCCCTCGAACTATTAGCGCCCTCGCTACGCTCGGGCGCCAAACCCCGTCTCGAGACTAAATAAGTCACTTTCACCACTCGTGTAACAATGTACTATTAAAGCTTCTAGCTCTAAAAATGACGATACTTCCATACGACTTTTCATCCCCCCTTTCAACCCCTTAAAACTCTTTCTTCGCATTAAAAAGTAGCCTAAGTCCTTTCTCAGGCTCAAGACTATCTGTGTATCAAATTTCATTAAAATCGGTTCAGTAGTTTTGGCGTGAAAGAGCGACAGACAGACAGACAGTGAGACAGACAGAGTTACTTTCGCATTTATAATATTAGTAAGGATTGCAGTTTTTCACTGCAAAGAGCTATATTTCCATACAAACTTTCATCCCCTATTCCCTATTCTTATTTTACACCCTTGAGGGTAAAACTTTTACAAACTTTGAATGTCATATTTATTTATATCGAATCAACAGCCTAACAAATAAGTTTCAAGCTTCTAGCTCTAAAAATGACGATACTTCCATACAACTTTTCATCCCCCTTTTTAACCCCTTAAAACTCTTTCTTCGCATTAAAAGGTAGCCTATGTCCTTTCTCAGGCTCTAGACTATCTGTGTATCAAATTTGATTAAAATCGGTTCAGTAGTTTTGGCGTGAAAGAGCGACAGACAGACAGAGTTAGTTTCGCATTTATAATATTAGTAAGGATAAGTGTGCCTGATTTTATACTCATCTATCCGCGCAGTTTTCGTAACAAGTGGTGCAAAGTTTTTCCTTTACGTATGAATATATATGTCGCAGCCAAATAGCTTAATCCGCCGTTCAATTAACAGCCTAGGCACTTTACTAAACAGCGCCGTTCAACTAACGGCCTAAATGATATTCAGCCATTTGATCAAACAGCTAGGCAAATGACTTGGATCGATGACGTTTAACTACTTGCCTAGCCGTTTAATTACCTGCCTAGACTGTTCATTTCTATTTAGTTTTACTTTCTGCCACTTAGCGCCGAAACTCACCAAACTGTCAATATCTCTATATTTTATATTCTCTATGGTCAATATGGCGTCGGAAAAAAACAACTTTGATGGAATCATTTTATTAGGTACTTAGGTTTTTTACGTTTTTTTTTAGATCCACCGAATCTATTTGCCGGGTGGGGTTTCTGTGGGGTCATAAAAAAAATAACCCTAACCTAAACCCATCCAGGTCGTTCTGCTTGGGTAGTATTTTGAAAAAGTTTTGTAGTACTTAAATTTCAACCAGTTGCCTAAGCATTAGCCAGCCAATTTATTAAATGTTGTAATAGACTATACGGCTGAATATCATTTAGGCCGTTAGTTGAATGGCGCTGTTTAGTAAAGTGCCTAGGCTGTTAATTGAACGGCGGATTAAGCCAGTTGGCGGCGACATATACATATAATTTCTCCAGTGTGTTGCCTTGTATTGTATTGCTAAGTATTGTCGTTCCCAGACGGACCGGTGCCTGGAGGCCGGGTGCCTGGAGCCCGTCATGGCGCTGCTGCGCTGCGGCAAGCCCTCCCTGATGAAGGAGGCGGCGTGGGCCGTCAGCAACGTGCTGGCCGGCACGCCCGACCAGATCCAGCTCGCCGTGCAGCGAGGCGTGCTGGCGCCGCTGCTGCACGTGCTGGCGCACGAGGACATCAAGTCAGTACCTAGTCTCCATTCTCTTATTACTCAAACTCTAAATTAAAAAAACCGGACAAGTGCGAGTAGAACTCGCGCCCTGAGGGTTCCGTACAACATTTTATTATGATTTTAGATAGTTTTTCTATTCCTGGATTCCAATATCGATACCGGCAAGATATTTTAATAATAAATAGTTCCCAACAACCCTTAAACAAATTCGGGAACCCAATACAAACTGCAACCAAACTGAATACAAACTACAATACAAACCCTTATTTTACACACTTAGGGGTGGAATTTTACAAAATGCTGAAATTAATATTTTTTATTTGTTATAAGTAGACTCAATACTTATTTTCATGTCTCTAGGTTCATTTAATTTTTTTACCCCATACAAACTTTCACCCCCTATTTTATGCACTTAGGGGTGGAATTTTCCAAAATCCTTTCTTAGTGGATACTTGCGGTATATAAGGTACTTACTGTCAAAATTTCATGATTCTAACACCAGCTGTTTGGGCTGTGCGTTGATTCCTTTGTATTGATAAGTGAATTTGCGAAAAGTATCAAAATATGTGACATAAATCACCGTATCTTTTGATTGCGTTGACTTAGAAGCCTAATTTTTTTACACCTACAAGGGACCATAGCATTTGATATTTGGTATTAATTTCAACTTGATAACTCTACCCGTTTCTGAAAAAAAAGGTCTCGACAGACAGACAGACAGACAGACGGACAACAAAGTGATCCTATAAGGGTTCCGGTTTTTCCTTCTAAGGTCCGGAACCCTAAAAACATCGTGAGGAAATGTCTTGCAAAATTTTCGAAAGACTGGATTATGGCCTGAATCCTTCTCATTTTGTTGGAAGGCCGTGTCCAGGAGTGAGATGTAAGAAGGGCTAAATTATTATTATATTTCTCGACCGCTTGGCGCAGTGTTGATCTTCTCAGTCGAGGTCGCGTTCCGATCCGGTAGTAGATTGACCCTCGCCACCTCTCCTGGCAGCGGCCCAAGCCGAGGTCGTGTCCCTTGTGGCGCCCTTGAGCTAGCTGCCCCCCTGCCCCTCTGGCTGGGCCCTCTGTCCGGGTGAAGTTGTTATGGCCACTCTGGCCAACAAAAAGTTTGGCGCAGTGGTTCGAGCGTAGGCCGCTCGGCTCACTGCACCGGATGATTGCGGGTACAATTTCTGCCGGAGCAAATTTCGGAAATGGCCTTTTCGTAATTGGCCCAGGTTTGGGTGTCACCGGGATCGCCCCCAGTCCATTTTACCCATAGTACTAGCGTTGCTTAGTGTGGGACCGCCGCGGCGCCGTACAGTTAGTGTGTTCGTATGGCGATATTTATGATTATTATTATTTATTTTTTTAAAGATTACAAGCAATGTGTGTTTATCATATTACTAGTATTCCTTTTAGCCCCTCCAACTAAGCTAATTTATACTTATTTTCGTACAGTGCGCATTGTATAATCCGTATTCCGATGGGGCAGTGGCAATGTATAGATTAGTTGCAGCTTCCCATGAACGACATCCTTAACGTGTCACATAATTAGTAGGTAAGGCTCGGATGTAATTCCTATTTTGTTTGTTATTTTAATTGTGTATTGAAGTGTTTTTTTTTTAGTTCGGCTTAAGACTGCAATTTTTTTTTTTGTTTTGTTTTATATGTTTACTTTTAGGTTCTATAAGTTATTTTTGTTTGTCTTGTTACTTTCTATCTATGTTTGTAAGATTTTATGTGTGTTTAACTAGTGTAAGGTTACGATGGGGTTGACATATCCTTTCGGATAAAAATCCCTAATAAATAAATATTAAAAAAAAACTAAGCTAATGCTTGTGCTATGAGTGGGCTCACGTCAATAGTTTAATGGCCAGGATGGGGATCGAACCCGGAACCTCTAAGCTACGCAGCCTCGCTTATTATTGATAATGATTGTGATACAGATGCCAGAAGGAGGCGGCGTGGGCCATCACGAACCTGTGCCTGGGCGGCAGCGCGGCGCAGCTGGACGCGCTGCTGGCGGCCGGCTTCCTGCCGCCCTACTGCGCGCTGCTGGCCGCGCCCGACCACCGCGCCGTCACCGTCGTGCTGGACGGGCTCGCCAACCTGCTGCAGGTACACACACATTGTTCAGCAGCTGGACGCGCTGCTGGCGGCCGGCTTCCTGCCGCCCTACTGCGCGCTGCTGGCCGCGCCCGACCACCGCGCCGTCACCGTCGTGCTGGACGGGCTCGCCAACCTGCTGCAGGTACACACACATTGTTCAGCAGCTGGACGCGCTGCTGGCGGCCGGCTTCCTGCCGCCCTACTGCGCGCTGCTGGCCGCGCCCGACCACCGCGCCGTCACCGTCGTGCTGGACGGGCTCGCCAACCTGCTGCAGGTACACACACATTGTTCAGCAGCTGGACGCGCTGCTGGCGGCCGGCTTCCTGCCGCCCTACTGCGCGCTGCTGGCCGCGCCCGACCACCGCGCCGTCACCGTCGTGCTGGACGGGCTCGCCAACCTGCTGCAGGTACACACACATTGTTCAGCAGCTGGACGCGCTGCTGGCGGCCGGCTTCCTGCCGCCCTACTGCGCGCTGCTGGCCGCGCCCGACCACCGCGCCGTCACCGTCGTGCTGGACGGGCTCGCCAACCTGCTGCAGGTACACACACATTGTTCAGCAGCTGGACGCGCTGCTGGCGGCCGGCTTCCTGCCGCCCTACTGCGCGCTGCTGGCCGCGCCCGACCACCGCGCCGTCACCGTCGTGCTGGACGGGCTCGCCAACCTGCTGCAGGTACACACACATTGTTCAGCAGCTGGACGCGCTGCTGGCGGCCGGCTTCCTGCCGCCCTA
This sequence comes from Notodonta dromedarius, assembly GCA_905147325.1. NCBI lineage: Eukaryota > Metazoa > Arthropoda > Insecta > Lepidoptera > Notodontidae > Notodonta > Notodonta dromedarius. The sequence goes on from LR990189.1 coordinate 1,032,424, forward strand.
CTGCGCGCTGCTGGCCGCGCCCGACCACCGCGCCGTCACCGTCGTGCTGGACGGGCTCGCCAACCTGCTGCAGGTACACACACATTGTTCAGCAGCTGGACGCGCTGCTGGCGGCCGGCTTCCTGCCGCCCTACTGCGCGCTGCTGGCCGCGCCCGACCACCGCGCCGTCACCGTCGTGCTGGACGGGCTCGCCAACCTGCTGCAGGTACACACACATTGTTCAGCAGCTGGACGCGCTGCTGGCGGCCGGCTTCCTGCCGCCCTACTGCGCGCTGCTGGCCGCGCCCGACCACCGCGCCGTCACCGTCGTGCTGGACGGGCTCGCCAACCTGCTGCAGGTACACACACATTGTTCAGCAGCTGGACGCGCTGCTGGCGGCCGGCTTCCTGCCGCCCTACTGCGCGCTGCTGGCCGCGCCCGACCACCGCGCCGTCACCGTCGTGCTGGACGGGCTCGCCAACCTGCTGCAGGTACACACACATTGTTCAGCAGCTGGACGCGCTGCTGGCGGCCGGCTTCCTGCCGCCCTACTGCGCGCTGCTGGCCGCGCCCGACCACCGCGCCGTCACCGTCGTGCTGGACGGGCTCGCCAACCTGCTGCAGGTACACACACATTGTTCAGCAGCTGGACGCGCTGCTGGCGGCCGGCTTCCTGCCGCCCTACTGCGCGCTGCTGGCCGCGCCCGACCACCGCGCCGTCACCGTCGTGCTGGACGGGCTCGCCAACCTGCTGCAGGTACACACACATTGTTCAGCAGCTGGACGCGCTGCTGGCGGCCGGCTTCCTGCCGCCCTACTGCGCGCTGCTGGCCGCGCCCGACCACCGCGCCGTCACCGTCGTGCTGGACGGGCTCGCCAACCTGCTGCAGGTACACACACATTGTTCAGCAGCTGGACGCGCTGCTGGCGGCCGGCTTCCTGCCGCCCTACTGCGCGCTGCTGGCCGCGCCCGACCACCGCGCCGTCACCGTCGTGCTGGACGGGCTCGCCAACCTGCTGCAGGTACACCGCACGCACTACTTTGTTCATTAGAGTTACATAACTGTAAAATTAAAAATTGAACCCTTATACGACCACTCTGTTGTCAATATTTCTGTTACCCGACTAAGACAAAGCCAAAAGGGAGCTGTAACCGTTTATTTTCTTCCAGGCGGCAGTGAAATATGGACAAGTGGACGCTCTGTGCCTGAAGCTGGAAGAGATAGGTGCTCTGGACCAGATCGAGCAGCTGCAACAACATGAGAACGAACAGGTATGCTAGTTGTGCAGGTGGCTAGACCAGCCCGCAGTCTCCTGGGCACGGGCCTCCCCTCCATACAAGAAGGATTCAAGGCCATAATCCACCACGCCGTCCATTGAGACGAAAGATTTTCTAAGACATGCAGGTTTCCTCACGATGTTTCCCTTAACCGTAAGAGAGTAATGATCATATTGAAATTATTCGCACATAGATTTCGAAAAACCAGCGATGCGAGCCCAAGAGGGTTTGAACCCAAGACTGTGCACTATCACTGCTCGCCATGCCTATCAATTTAACCTTATCGTGTTAAAAAGACTAAACATAAAAATTTATATGTAGCTAGCTTCTTCTCGCAGCTTCGGTAGCGTAGATTTTAGTTCCTGGATGTCGACAGTGTCATTTACCAAGTCCAATTATATCGCAGAACCATCCAGATGACCCCTTAAGTCCAAAGAAAACGTAAAGCTTTCTACATTTTTATAAAAAACTAGTTCCTGCCCGCGACTTCGTCCGCGTAGACTTAAGTAAAGTATTCTATGTGATAATCCAGGTTATAAACTATCTGTGTTTTAAATTTCACCCAAATCCGTTCGGTAGTATTTGCGTGAAAGAGTAACAAACATACATCGACACTCACAAACTTTCGCATTTATAATAATAGTAGGATTTCATTACTGACCTACGATTCTAACCTTCAGGCCAAATTATTAGTGTAAAGCGTAGGGCGCCGCAGCTCTGACGTCATGGTGTAACGCTACGTCATCTGACGATTTGCACGGATAGAGTGGCCGCGCGGCGAGCGCCACGAAAGTCCGTATAGAAGCTTCGCTTCAAAGATATCATCTAAATTGGTCAATCCGTTAAGGCTAAAGCGCCCATCTAGCCAGCGAAGTTCAAATTTTTTGAGGTTTTTTAGAAATTTTTCAAAATCTGACAATAATATAAGGCACATTTTGTAATTCGCGAAGAAGACCGTGTGCAGTGCATTTATTAATATATCCAACTTACTCTAAAACATTTCAAGAACGACAGCTATCCAGATAATCTGGCAGTTTTTGTATATTTAGTGATTTACTAGTATCATATCCACCGTGATAATATTTAGAGTAAAATAAATGTATTAATAAACGCACTGCATACTGTGTTTTTCGCAAATCACAAAATGTTGTCTTAAATGTTTTCAGATTTTGGATAAACTATAAAAATACTCGATAATTTTGAATTTCGCGGGCTAGACAGGCGGCTTCACCTTAAGGAGGCGAATTACGGGCACACCCCTACCGGTATTTTATATACAATGTAAATAATACTAAGGCAGATTAGTTGCTGGCCGGATCTTCTCAGTCGAGGTCGCGTTTCGATCCGGAATTTGTAAGTGTCCCTGTAGGCCTAAACAAAATAAATGATTTGATATTATTATGTGGATGTATATTGCGGCCTTAGAACACACCCAACGGCGTAGATTAAATTGAAAATAAAATAACCCCCGATGCGACGACTTTTTAAACTACAAAAGAGTTGATAATGTTTAAACGGCCAAACCTATTTACATGAAACATAGTTCAAAACACTCGGTCACAATACCTTTCTTACTAAAGGAAACAAAATTAAAATCGGTTCATCCGTTTGGGCGCTACGATGCCACCGACGGACACAAGGATACACATGTTGAACTTATAACACCCTTATTTTATCGTCAGGGGTTAAAATCTAAACTATATTTTAGACGACCGCTTGGCGCTGTGTGGTTCGAGCGTAGGCCGCTCGGCTCACTGCTCATGGTGGTTGCGGGTTCGATTCCCGCTGGGGCAAATTTCGGAAATGGCCTTTTCGTAATTTGGCCGAGTCTGGGTGTCACTGGGATCGCCCCCAGTCCATTGAACGGTGCCTATAGTACAAGCGTTTCTTAGTTTGGGACCATACAGTTGGTGTGTCAGTCTGGCGATATTTATTTATTTACTAGTAGTAGCCACTGCTCAAGACTTTGTTTGTTATCATAGGATTCGGATGCCTCTGGGATCGCCCCCAGGACATTATACGGTACCCATAATACTAGCTTTGCTTAGTTTACGATCAAGGTGATAGAACCAAACAGTAACCAAATAGACTACTGCTCACACTAGGTGAAACAGAAAGGGGTATACTATTTTTTTTGCATCTTAACTTTGTAAATCTAAAACTATCGGCTTTGTGGGACAGTTGAAGTACTAAAGGTTTTGTAGACTTGTGAAATCTGTCAACACCTGTATCCCTGTAACACCTTTTGTTTTCCAAGTTTCCTCCAAAGCTGATAGTTTTAGCATTACAAAGTTAAGTTTGGAAAAAAAAGTATACCCTTTCTGTTTCAACCTGTATAAGGGCTGGTTCGACATGGCTACAACTCACAGGAGATCGGCGAAAACTAGCTATTATGGCTGGGTTTCGCACGATGAAAGAGTGGGAAGCCCAATCCCCCTATTCCTTCCCCTTTCTATTCCACCCCACTTCAAGTCGGCATCGTGCGAGCAATGCCATCGGTATTGCAAGCATCTTTAGGCCACGGTAACTGCTTAACATCAGGCGAGTCGTACGCTTGTTTGCCGACTTTGCTATATATTTAAAAAATATCAAATCTTTCCATTTTTGGGGAAGTACCTCAAAAAAGTAATTTCGCTACATTTTATATTTTTGAAAGTGAGATCTATGGTTTTGGTATATCTGTACCACATGTCGTCAACTTCCGACGCAAACTGTGGAAGTTATGGTACTGTGACAAACTGGGACGGACGGACGGACGGACGGACGGACGCACTGGATGTCTAACGTTGTACGTTTGTCGTCGGTTTATTCGTAAATCAAATCACTATAATTAGATGATATAAATATACTAGCTGTGCCCCGCGACTCCGTCCGGGTTCTGTTGAAATTTTTCCTGAATTTTCTTTGCTATAAACCTCACGGAGCCCGATACCTTTCCAACGAATGCAAAACCGTGGAAATCGGTTCGTGCGTTCTGGAGTTATAGCGTCAGGAAGGAAAACCAGACTTATTTTTATATAGTAGATTTTTATAAAAATACATATTATATTGATACAATATATTTAGATGATATTATTTAGAAACACAGGATGATCTTATAAGGGTTCCAAGTAGGGACTATGGAACTACTAAGAACTCTAAAAGTTTTTTAGGGAGTGTTAGTATATATACCTATTTCATGACTTATTTATTATAGATATACAAGAAAACACTCAACATTCTGGACACATACTTCTCTGAACAAGAGGATCCAACCGCGCAGCCTGCCCAAACCGAAGAGGAGTATCAATTCGGGACCAGCACCAGCCAAAACATTAACTTTTAAGTAACGTAATAATCTTTTGGTTCACTTACAAGGGATTAAATCTAAATATTACCTTTCTACTTACACCTTTAATAACGAGTGAGAGAGCAATATTTTAGTTTAGTCTTACTTCGGCGTCTGAGTGAAGCAAGCTACTAGGAAATCAGTATATTTTAATTCATAACCTGTGAAATTATGAAAGAAAAATCTATTTATGGTCCTGGGCCCCCTTTTACTTAACCTTTTATTATTACGGGCCTCAGTACTGCATAATTTAAGATTACTATATGATTTATATCAAGCTGGTCTTGGTTTTAGTATTAAAATCATCATTCGTACCATAAGAGAGGATTCAGGGGAGGTATACTTAAATCTGAGTAAGAGTTAATTAGTGTTCTGTATTGATGTAGTGTTGCCTGCCCCACAGATATAGATTTACATAGATAACGCAAATGCATGTACTTCGCGTGTACGAAACCCCGACCAAGCGTCAAGGTTAGTCGCCGCTAACTTACAGTCCGCGCGACTACAGATATAAACAATATGAGCATGAGCGAGATAATCACTCGAGAGAATCGTAGCGGGCGGAGGGGCATCGGCGTCTTTGAATCGGTTTGGATTTCCCGTCACTAATGACGTTACAGTAGGTGATAAAAATTCGGCACGCTTGGCTTCAATACAAATCGTGATACTTGCGTTATCTGTGGCCTGCCCACATTGTGTTGCTATTTCTAAACTTTCTAAGAATGAATTCAAACTAAATTCGTTTGAAATGAGTTGGTAACCATTAAGTTTGCCGCCGGCTCGTCTCTGTGGAAGCGGCATTCCAAGTTCATAAGTACTTTGTTGGCCAACCATTTGTTACAGCGCGGAAGAAAACGCAGCATAGAATCCTCTAAAAGTAATCAGTTAGAAAAATCATCTAATCGCATGTTATCATAAGTAAACCTGAACTGATTTTGTGATATTGTGTTAAATGTGTTTTAAAATGATTAAAAGTTCGATATATTTTTTTGAAAGTTTTGTTTTATTGTCAACCGAAACAGTAGCTTTATTTCGCAACCCATCTATACAAATAAATAAAATTGGAGTGTCTGTTTGTAATATCAAAATAACACCTTTTCACTAAATGCATATGAAAGTACAAACGACACCTATAGCAAAAACAAGATTTAATTTTTTTTGTCTGTGTTTTTGTTCCGGGTAATCTCCGAAACGGCTGAACCGATTTTGACGGGACTTTCACTGGCACATAGCTGATGTTATAAGGAGTAACTAAGGCTGCTTTAATTTTAGAAAAACAATTCGGGTTCCGCGTAAAAAAATAAAAACATGAAATCAAAGAGTATCTCCGAAACAGCTGGACCGATTTTGACGGGACTTACACTGGTAGATAGCTGATGTTATAAGCAGTAACTTAGGCTACGTTTATTTTAGAAAATAAAAATGAGTTCTGTCGCGCGGGTTTAGAACGCGGGAGCGGGCTTTTTTGTTAATTTAAATTCCACGCGGGCTCAGCTAGAGTCTTATATAACAACCCCGTCGAAAAAGCGTACGACCCGCCTGATGTTAAGCATTTACCGTTGCCTATAGATGCTTGCAATACCAAAGGAATAGCTCGCACGTTGCCGACATCAAGGGGAGTGGAACAGATGGTGGGGGTTTGGGCTTCTAGCTCTATGACTCCTCGTACAAATGCAGCTATAATAGCTACTTAACTCAGATCTTTTGAAATGGTCGTACCACCTCTTTCGTCCCCATCAGCAAAAGGCTTTATCCACCGATATTGTCACAGAAAAAATAATCAAACACGCGAAATTTTTAAATGAAAAACTTTATTGAAATCGGATGTGAATGAATACTTTTCAATTTGTTATCGAAACTGAAGTTAGAATACATTTTTGCATTCCATAATGTTGTATTAATCCTAATACCATCCTTCTCAGATGCATGATGCATCAGTAAGAAGTTATAATTTTATCTACAGATATAATTTTCAACATTACAAACTGAAATATTTTGATGTTTTTTCTTATGAGTTATCTTATAGTCTAAGTATTAAAAACTATTGTATTCTAAGCTTTATTCTGGTCCTTCAGCTTCTCCAGTTGTTGTCTGAAACAGAAATAGTAAAGTATTTTAATAACATCACACACATTATTTCTCAGAGGGATAGACAGAGCACTACAGTCCACCTATGTTCAGTTTCGTCCCAATTCACAGACCCATAAGCCACAGACACTGCATAGCCAAGCAGCCCTGCTCGCCTTACATATGCATTACCATGCCCCACCAACTTATATGACGAATGTATTCTCATACAATAGTGGACATCAATGGTGTCTTATTTTATTAAATACTAGCTGTGCCCCGCAACTTCATCCGCGTAGTATTGGATTATTGGGTTAAAAAGTATCCTATATGTTAATCCCGGTTATAATCTATCTGTGTTCCAAATTTCATCCAAATCCGTTCAGTAGTTTTTGCGTGAAGGAGTAACAAATATACATACATCCACACTCACAAACTTTCGCATTTATAATATTAGTAGGAAATAAATATCGCCAGACGAACACACAAACTGTATGGTCCCAAACTAGGCAACACTTGTACTATGGGTACCATACAATGGACTGGGGGGGATCCCAGTGACACACAGACCAGGGAAAATTACGAAAAGGGCATTTCCGAAATTTACCCTGACGGGAATTCAACCCGCAACCACCTGATGTGGCTTAGTCTGTGTTCGAATGTACACAGGGGCAGGTCCTAGGTGTTAGTACTTCAGGTATCTTGTTGGATTTGCTAAGTATTTTGATGAACAAACTATTGAAATGAATCTAATAAATTAATATTAAGTCTGAGAGCAGTCTTGAGTATATGTTAGATGAGACATGTCATTTTGTACTGGGATAACATAAATTTTATATTTCCAAGATCACACTGACTTATAAGAAATATATGATAACCTCACCCCAATTCACATTGACCAACATATACACTGATTATTATTTTATTTTTTTAATTATTAAATAGCCATCATGCAATCGGTCTGGTGACCATAAGCAGATATAATTTTCGTCAGTAATAATGTAAGGCAGGCCCTTCCAATGATGGGTTTGCCTTCTGGTTTAATCTTGTATATGTTGTGTTTAGTTCATAACGGTAATTTTTCCCATATGTGCTCACTTTTGAGTCGTCTTTTAGGTAAAAATATGAGGCAACAAAACGAAAAAACCAAAATGTATTATTTTTCAAATTCTAACCTCAACTGCTGATTGAAATCGTCCTGTACGATGTCATCTTCCCAATTATCCTCCCAAACGGACACGTCTTCATCATCAGCATCCTCCGTGCCCCAATCTGGTGAATACAAAACATTTTAGAAGAGAACCGCAATGGAAAACGTCGAGTCATGTAAGTAAAGCGATTTGGACATGAACTTTTCCTTACTTTCCGCGGGGAATTCTTCGAATTCATCGTCCTCTTCGAGTAATCCAAGATCTACTTTCTGTTTATCAGCCATTGTTTATTTGTATTTGATTATAATTGGTATTTTTCCAATAATTGTTTTTCCGACAAAGCACAAATATATTTCACCACAGACAACTAGAATTTGACAAGTGATAAGTCACTGTCGTGGAGTTGCCAGATTAAGAATTTTATTACCCTACTCGAGTGAGACAAGTGAGAAATATTATGTCTGGTAATGAGTAAAATATATTGCGTCGTCGTCAGATATTTTTTCTATTAAAACTTATATTTCTCGTTAAATAGAGGTTAATCGCTCTAGTAGTGAGGGGAGGCTCGTGCCTAGGAGTGGGACGTCAAAAGGGCTGAATTATTTTATATAAATAGAGGTAGTGAAAGGAAGAGCCCTTCGCCTAGGAGTAAGACAGTCCTATGGGCCAATAAAAACACTACACAAACAATATATTAAAAGAAAATTGCTTGTGTAAAATAATGTACCTACAACTAGAATTGAACTTTTAAGCTTTCTCTCTTGGTTTTTCTAATGGCTAAACGTTTTGTATTTTATTTAAACATGCTACATATAAAACGAGAGAGATAATATTTGTAACTGTATTCAATAAAATCAACGACTTTTTATGTTTACACACATTTATTTCATATAAAATAAGTATAATCGTCACATAAAAATAACACCTGCAATTAACACAAGGTGCAGTCTTAAGTTTATTACATATCACAAATTATCACAAGTAATATATGAATCAGACTACATAATTACATAGTATGTACTTGCTTTTACAAAATAACGATCAGGTTTGGTAAAAATTATAACATTACTACGCTTTGTTACAAAACAACCCATGAAGCACAAAATAATGTCCGATGTCATCGGCATTATTTGCATGGATATGATTTTTTCGAGACAATACTAGTCTGTAAATATATCGCTAGACTGGGCTATTTAATGCACTGCATGAGTGGTCTAAATCCTTTTTAGGGGTACACTGTGGCTCAGCTAATAATTATAAGAAAAATGGCCACTAATCAACACAATAAGCTTTATCAGTAGTATATATTTTACCGAACTACAGCAGAAAATTCAGTAGTATATAAATTATTTGAAACTACTGAGAGATACAAAACGCAGATACAACACAAACACTAATATCTATTATAAAATATAGCGAGATCTTCGTATTGAGGTAAAAATAAAATTTCAATACAAAGAATTAATACAAGATAACGGATCATTTTAGATCCATAAATATTGTTATGAAAATAAAAATCTGGGACTTCTTTCTACCTTACAAGGTTATGCCAATTTTATCTCCTCTTATTCAATACACAAATAATTCAAATCCAATTCAATTATTTGTCAGTAATCCATTGGTACATTTACCTCAATTCCTCATCCGTCTTAAAACTCCCACGAATCTCCGTAATCTACAAACATCTGGTAACACCGAACTTTTTTCCAAACCGACATTGGCAAAGGAATCAATGTTCCTACAGCCAGAAAATAAAACCTCAAAAATTACGTAGTAAATATGCTTTAACTGCAGTTAAATAACAAATACTGATGGAGTATCTTCGGCACTTCCAATTTCGGAACAACATCCTTCAGGGAAGTATTAAAATATCTACGGAAATAGATCCTCGCTTGCGCTATCAAGGAGATTGGTGTTTTAGCTCGTTGGATTAAGACTTCTTTTTGAACAGGGGTGAGGGTGCTGTTTCTCTTGATCATGCATAGGTCAAAGGATTCAGCTGCTTCTAGAAGAACATAGAAGATATGCTGGTATTCCTCTGAAGTGACGTTTTGCAAGTGGTTGAGAATACCGTCCGGGTCGCGGAACTGAGTTTTCATGATTACCTGAAAACAGAAATAAAAATATAAGTAATATGACCTTTGAAATACTTATATAGCAAGCCGTAGACCCTGGGAATAGCCAGCCAAAAATGAACTTTAATTTGTAGATATAGTGCTCATAATTCGAATATTGAGTGAGTCAGTAAGATTCTAGCCACAGACTCAAAATTCAATCTCTTTTCATTCATGTAAGCCAACAAAGCACTAATGAATAGTCAGAATCTACCGCCGACTCGGAATTCCACTAAGAAGAGCCGGTTACAAACTCAATGATTATTCTTTAAATTGAATAAAAGTTAATAAACATTGTCAAAAACAGCAACACAATGTGAGCTGGCATCACCATTGTCCGAAATCTCCCGCCTCTGGGCCGCTTCCAATACAGCCTATTGGTAAATACAGCCTGCGGAGTATAACTTAAGAAGATGGAAGACAAATAATATCGATCCTAGTGACACCCAGACCAGGGAAAATTGCGAAAAGGCCAATTCCGAAATTTACCCCGGCGGGAATCGGACCTGCAACCACCGTGTGCAGTGAGCCGAGCGGCCTACGCTCGAACCACCAAGCGGTCGTCAAACCACCAGGGTGATGCATCCTTACCCTGGCTCCGTGCCTCAGCAGCAGCGCGATGATGTCCACGCTCGGCTCCGTGTTGCTGGCCAGGTATTCAGCGAGAGCTGGACGCAATTGGGTCATGTCTTCGTCGTTGTAAACCTTCAGGTTGGGGTCCGCTCCGCTTTCAAGCAGGATCTGTAACAGAAGCAGAGACTGGTCAATATAAATTTGACGACCGCTTGGCGCAGTGGTTCGAGCGTAGGCCGCTCGGCGCACTGCACGTGGTGGTTACGGGTTCGATTTCGGGGTAAATGTTGGAAATGGCCTTTTCGTAATTTGTCCTGGTCTGGGTGTCACTGGGATCGCCCCCAGTCCATTGTACGGTACCCATAGTACAAGCGTTGCTTAGTTTGGGACCATACAGTTGGTTCGGCGCCTGGCGATATTTATTTATTAATTTAATAATATTTTCTTCTCGCTCGTGTCAGAGTTTTAAAGCTGCCCAAAGGCCAGCGAAATGGCTTAACAACTGTTATAGCTGAGTCCGATGGCTAAAAGTGCCCTCTGAAGCACGGACGGAAGCGCTCAGTTGAAAATGACACTAGCGGTCACCCATTCAGGTATTTACAGCTACTCTAACTTGACATAAAAAGAATAGTGCCGTCTAGTGACGCCCGAAAGAAGCGAAGCTTTATAGTATAAAGCGTAGGGCGCCGCAGCTGCCACTCTGTATACCTATATATATCGTGTAACACTGCTGACGCTTAGCACGGATAGAGTAGCCGCGCGGTGAGCGCCCTGACCGTCCGTATAGAAGCTTCGCTTCAAAAAGATGTTCTTCTATTTGTGTATGGAAAATTAACAGCGCCCCTAGCGGGCGGTAACCATAACTTTCATATGAACAAAGTTGTCAATAAGTAGACTATATATAAAATAAATGGATACCTTACGAGAATCTCTTACCAGGGACAAATTAAAACGACTTTGTTTTGAGGAGATTTGTTTCAAACTTACTTTAACAATTTCCTTCCTATTAGCGATATTGTCAGAGCAAGCGACGTGCAACGGTGAACCAATCACAGAACTGGAAGCGTTCACTTGGGCACCTGGAAATAAACAACATTTAACAATATTCCATCCATTCTAGATCAGCTGACAATTGCCGATGTGTCTGAAACCGGGCGAATAAATTCAAAATATTGTTGAATTGTTTAAAGGACCGTCAGGGTTGCTACCAAACAATTTTATAATAAGCATCGATATGAGAATAGATAAGTCTCTGCTATCTATAAAATTTGATTCTATTGAGAAGAAAAATACCATTTAATCGAGCAAAGATTTGCTTCAACTTGAAATTAATTCCGGCCTGGATTTTGATTGAGAGAAAGTGGCCACGCTACTTCAGTACGCGTTAGTAAAATAGACGATCTTCAAACGTTTCTTTATCCGTGCTGGTTTCTTAATAGACTTAAACGCTGGTCTTCAGAGCTTACCAGCTGATAGTAACAGCTGCAGCATGGACACGTCTCCCTTCAGTATCGCCAGGTCCAAAGGGCTGGGTTTGCTCAGCTCTGGACATTCGTAGTTCACGCGGGCGCCTTGCTTGATTACCAGATTCACAACCTCTGGATTACCTGGTCAGAAGAACCCTTATTAATACCTTGAATTATGGGCACAACCTGGAGTAGCTATGTTTGTATTCCTAGTAAGGTTAGGCAGAGTTGCATTGCGGTGCCTTAAAATTTCGTATATGGTATCGTGGTTCACCAAGGTTACTTGGTTACACCGGGCACACCGCCTAATCTTGTGATGAAAGTTGGTCATACCACTCAAAACAGCATAGTGCATTACAGTTCTGTAGTCATTCCTCGCGTCCGCCATGGCGTTAACATCCGCGCCGAAGCTGATAAGAAGGAGGACAGCATCCATACCCTGGATAAACAGCATATCATAATTAAAGAAAAATACAGTCTCATTAGTTGTATTTCGATATTGGTGTAGTGATAAAGGTATATAAGACCTCACCTTCTTCTGCCTCGCTGCTTTCATGAGCGGTGTTAGGCCAGCCCTGTCTCTTGAGTCAGGGTTCGCTCCAAAGGTCAACAGTAGCTCCAAGTACTCAGGGTCAGAGACTAGGTTGATCTCGGAGCCGAAGAAATACCGCTTATTGGGGTCCGCGCCGTGCTCCAACAGGAGACGAGCGACCTCCTATGGAAAATAATCTTTAAGTGTGAACTACTTTGACATATTGAACTAGTCTGATGATTCTGATGATGTTTGCTACTTACATAATGCTTGTTTCTAATGGCCAATCGTAGAGGTTCATCGCATAGCGTGGTCCTGGGGAACTCCTCTCCGGTGTCGGGCCTGTAGTCAACCGCAGCGCCACTCTCAAGCAACAACTTCACCAGCTCGGTATAGCTAGAAAAGCAAAACATCATCTAGGTAAACAAATACACAAATGCTTAAAAGTAGCTTTTGTTTGCTATTTGTGATTTGAGGTTTATGGTGAAGGGGCATTTTGTAGCCCATTCAATATTTTTTTGAATGTAATATAATGTACTTAAGGTGTAAATTAATTCATTTAAGTAATTTGTGAATACTTTAGTACATGTGAATAAACCAAGGCTATGTTGAAAATCACAAAAACTGTTCCAGCAATAAGGAATTTATACCTAAAATGTATAATTATAATGATTTTCTGCTAGACATAGCCCTCGCCAAATTACTTGCTCACATCACATTCCGGCCCTCTTCCACTAGCATCCACCGATCTCCAGTTACAAGTGTAACTGTTACCTTACTGAAGTAATCTTCTTCTCAAAAAACATTTTATTTCAAGTTATGCAGACAGAACCATTCTAACAGAACTACTAAACTCTCTACAATCAGAATAGCTATACCAACCCATGTTCAGCTGCTAGATGCAACGCGCTGTACCCGCAGTCATCCCTGGCATTCACGTCGCAGCCTCTAACTACCAGCAGCCTGGTGGCCTCTAGGTACCGCTGCCAGATCGCGTAGTGCAGCGGACGGAGACCTTGAGTTACTGGCTCGTTCACCTGGAGTTATTTTGGTTCATTAGGCTTTGCCACTACTGCTGTACACTGGCCCAGTGTGTTGGGCTACTTCTTTTTAATGAGGGTGAAAAAGATCCCCAGATATATCTTGATTGGACTGGGTTGGTGTTATCTATAACTTCCGTTAGTCTAAATAGTCTAGTAGTGAGAGCTGGCCGCTTTTGTGACTGAAAGGTTGCGTGTTCGATCCTCAATCCCCATGGCCATTAAAATATTGCTCCTAGCACAAGAATTTGGTATAATTGGGGAGGCTGACGGCAATACTAGTAATGTGATAAAATCCACATGTGATGCTATGTCTTACCTTTGCCCCGCAAGCCAGCAGTATCCTGATCTCGTCGAGCGGCACCATCCGGATGATGGAATCGGCAAGCTCTCGCTGCATCGACTTTCCCGATATCACGTCGGAGTCAGTCGTCGGCATCTTGGCGTCTGAATCAGTGGTCTCTGTAACAAGTAGAAATAAACGGTGAAATAACATAGACAAGCTGGAAATAGTTAACGGCTACTAAATTTTATGACCGATAGACAATGTTGAGACACATGTGGCAGAAGATGAAGAGAGAGATGACCAAACAGAACTCAGAATTTAAATTCCCCAACTAATAATATAAATCGCCAGACACTAAACACCAATCGTATGGTCCCAAACGAAGCTATAATTGTCTTATGGGTACCATCAATGGACTGACTTCTTTTTATTAATGTAGGCCAACAAAGCCTTATGAACATACATAATCTACTAATCACTGAGAAGATCCGGCGAGAAAATCAGTAAATAGTTACCTATTTACTCTTTTCATTCGAATAAAAAGTTATTCCCAGAAACAGCAACGCGTTGCGAGCAGGAAAACCTTGTCACTAGAAAGTACTTCTAAAATTATATACTAATATGAAAAATAATTGCTTCAGTGTGACTGTGATGGCTTCCGTCATCATACTAATATTATAAAGAGGAAAACTTTGTTTGTTTGATTGTAATGAATAGGCTCCGAAACTACTGAACCGATTTGAAAAATTATTTAACTGTTGGGAAGCTACACTATCCCCGGGTGGCATAGGCTATAATATATTTTCAAAAAAATTAGGGATCCTTACTAAAACTCGAATAATGTACTTAACCGCAATGTACCCGTGCGAAGCCGGGGCGGGCCGCTAGTGTTTAATAAATTCAAAGGCAATTAAAGAACTAGGTATATTGTCAAAAGAAAATTGAGTGGACCAGTCTTAACAAGCTTCGAGGCCGTTTAAAATAATTTAATTTACTCTAACTATTGTCTTTAATATATAATTTTAATTAACACAAACCTGCCATAGCTAAAATCAACACTTTCAGTTCAACACACAAATCTATAAATCACTACCACAAAGATTTTCAATGAGCTAGAAATTAATTTAATTTTATAATTTAAGATACTAAATATCCAAAAAAGTCAAGATACGGCTGACTTCACAATATAACTATTAAAATAATTAAATAAAATTATTTTTTATGAAATATATTGAACGTCCACTTTGGGCGGCTGTCTAGTTACAACTGTCGTTATAAGAAGAAACAAAAACGTTTAACAGCAGTCACATGTAGCTTTTGTGTCTAAAAATAAAAGCCATGCGTATATTACGCATTACAACCCATGTCTACACATAATCAGTCAACGTCTCAACAATATATGGACACATATTGCCAACATCGTATTGGAAATATAAATGGCTCAAACACAGAAACACTTATCTTAAATAAATGATGAATTAGCTTCCGCAACTGGCTTTGACTGCCTTGGTTAAAAGCCACCTTAGTACAGTTACCTCCACGGCATCCACCTCTTAGAAAACATTTCCAGCATACGCTGAACTCTCTTCATCACAAGTCACATTAATAAAGATAGCTCGGTTTGTTCCCTGAGATGTGCTGCCGACCGTAGGTACCTACAGTAGTATATTTGAAAGATTCCAAACTTTCCAAAGAGATCTTTACGTTATTTGCCCTAGTCTCTGTCTTACTAGAATAAAAATAATCACCAAAATAATGAATCTATTGTACGGTACCCATAGGACAAGGATCACTCACGCATGTCACAAACTTTAGAGCGATCCCGTCGCGAACAGGCAGCTCCTGTTAGAGGACTCATGGCGAGTCCTTCCGTCGCCGCGACACCCGCGGGGGGGCTGGGAACGGCGCTGTTCTCACCAGACACCACATTGTTAAATTATCACTACATAGTATAAAACAAAGTCGCTTCCCGCTGTCTGTCCCCATGTATGCTTAGATCTTTAAAACTACGCAACGGATTTTGATGCGGTTTTTTTAATAGACAGAGTGATTCAAGAGGAAGGTTTATAAATGTATAACTAGCTGAGCCCGCGACTTCGTCCGCGTGGAATTTAACGTAACAAAAAAGCCCGCTCCCGCGTTCTGAGCCCGCGCGACAGGAACCTTTTTTTTCTAAAATTAAAGTAGGTTAGTAAGTTACTAAGTTACTCCTTATAATATCAGCTATCTGCCAGTGAAAGTCCCGTCACAATCGGTCCAGCCGTTTTGGAGATTACCCGGAACAAACATACAGACAGACGGAAAGACAGACAGACAGACAATAAATTATTATTAAATCACGTTTTTGTTATAGGTGTCGTATGTACTTTCATATGCATTTAGTGATATGGCGTTATTTTCATATTACAAACAGACACTCCAATTTTATTTATTTGTATAGATACATGCATAATAGAGTATAGAAACAATTATAAAAAATACCCGTGCGAAGCCGGGTCGCTTCGCTAGTAATATTATATCTGTTTAGATAATTAGAAAGTTGGAACCGTCTTTGTTGCCCGCTATCCAACTAATCTCCCTCATAATATTCCTAATGATGACACTTCATTATCTAATTTTTAGGCAATGAACTCATTTCTTTAGTGAGTCTTGCCAAACGCTCGCAAAGTACTTTTGTTTCCGTTATGAGCTGTGATCACTTAACATTATGGATGATATTATATTCTAGTTTGAAAACGTGATCTTGAGCTAATGAACTCAATAGTTATTTATATCTTAATGGTGCAGTGACCTCCCAGTTTGTCGTGTTAGAACAGCCCCGCTCCCAGCGGGTGTCGCGGCGACTACAGGCCGCGCCATGCGTCGTCTAACAGGAGCTGCCTGTTCGCGACGGGCTCGCCGCCTGTCGCGCGGCTCTGTAGCCAATGTTGGCGACGAGTTAGTGTATGTTTCAAACCTGTTGAACTATTGGGAATATCTCTAACCAATCGCATATATTACTTACTAGCTGTGCCCCGCGACTTCATCCGCGTAGTATTGGATTATTGGGTTAAAAAGTATCCTATATGTTAATCCCGGTTATAATCTATCTGTGTTCCAAATTTCATCCAAATCCGTTCAGTAGTTTTTGCGTGAAGGAGTAACAAACATACATACATACATACATACATACATACATACATACATACATACATCCACACTCACAAACTTTCGCATTTATAATATTAGTAGGATATTGAAGCTAGTATTACGACAGTGGTGTTCATGAGAATCTTATATTTTGGAAAGAGTAACCATTGCGTTACTTGCCGGGTGTTCTCAGTGGAAGCAGTATTCCGATTCGGTTATAGATTCTGATTGTTCATATTTGCTTTGTGGACCTACATTAATAAATAATAATTAACGCAATGTCATTTTTAATTTCCTAACAGTTTTTTTCCGACGCAATACCCTTCAAAGTTACATTCAAATATAAACATGTTTTCACCTAACCCGGTCACTGGTTGTGGCACCCTGCCCAGATGCTATGTCTGCACTTATATTCTAATGTTTACGATTATAACTGATAGACTGAATGGAAAATACATTGCGAAATTTGCGTGTTTGCTGAAGTTTTACGCAGTTGTGCCGTATTTTCGCGCAGTCTGTGGCATTTTTAAACCCCGAATAAAAAAGGTTTAAGATGTGTATCTGTCTGTCTGCTTTTTTTAAATTGACTAAATGTTGTTGGCCAGAGAGGCCAAAACAACTTCACCCGGACAGAGGGCCCAGCCAGAGGGGCAGGGGGGCAGCTAGCTCAAGGGCGCCACAAGGGACACGACCTCGGCTTGGGCCACTGCCAGGAGAGGTGGCGAGGGTAAATCCACCACCGGATCGGAACGCGAGTGTGTCTGCTCTGTCCTACTCTCGTTTAGGCATAGAGGTACCTATTCACAATTGACAGCTTTCATCCTTCTTTTACAGGGATGAAAGCTGCTCATTCCGACCCGCTGTCGAGTCGAACTTTCCATCGATTATGATTACCCCTCTGCGTCGGCTACGTGCGAGTAATGCCTTTGGTTGTAGCTGTAAGTATTGGCTATGCTAACTGCTTAACATTCAGGCGGATCGTACGATTATTAGCTGACTTCCCTTCACTTAAAAAAAACTAAAACAATATGGGTTTAAATCGCGTAGGTAGTCGATGATTTTGCCAAGAACAGAGTTTGATGGGACACAGGTGAGGCGTTACAGCTAACAAAAGAAGAAACTAAAATGGTTGTTAGCTGTATTATTATGAAAAAAAATACTCAATCTGCGTTGCCGCAATGTTAATCTAAACACGGCACGTGGTTTATCTATAACTAGCTGAGCCCGCGACTTCGTCCGCGTGGAATTTAATTTAACAAAAAAGCCCGCTCCCGCGTTCTGAGCCCGCGCGACAGAACCCATTTTTTAATTTTGTTTTTCTAAAATAAAAGTAGCCTAAGTTACTCCCTATTACATCAGCTATCTGCCAGTGAAAGTCCCGTCAAAATCGGTCCAGCCGATTCGGAGATTACCCGGAACAAACACACAGACAGACAGACAGACAGACAGACAGACAGACAGACAGACAGACAGACAAAAAATTTTTAAATCGCGTTTTTGTTATAGGTGTCGTATGTACTTTCATATGTATTTAGTGAAAAGGTGTTATTTTGATATTACAAACAGACACTCCAATTTTATTTATTTGTATAGATAATAAAATACCACGAGGCTGTCTGCGAGCAAAGAGTCAATGCCGTCATTTTTAAAAAGGTAAAAACAAAAATGGCCGCCGTCCAAGTCGCGTAGTTTCCGCGCCAACTAACGTCACGGAGTTTCCTCGAAAACTTTCACAATGTTATTGCAATCAATTTATTTCAATGTCCGCTACGCATTAAGGAACAAATTATGAATAGAATTATTTTTGTGTTTGCGATGGCATACATTTTTGTGAGAATTTTGTATAAGTACTTCTAATGAGGAATTCAGATGACTTTATGGGATAGCTTTTCTTTTCTACCTACTTTTTTATAGTTCGTTTAACGGCCCTGGGTACAAGCCCTTTTGAGCCTATTCCTACCCACATAATTTTAGTGTAGCCAATTAACTACAGCTTATATACCTACTTTCTGGCTCGATCGGAGTAGTACCATCCTCGCACAGAAGATGTAAAGTATTAAAGCTGCGTTTCGTTCGATGCGAATGTTCAAATCGAAAACATGCTGCAGATGCCGAAGTCGTTATACAAGGTGACACATAATGTGTAAGTATACTTTTTTTTTCAAAACTTAACTTTGTAATTCTAAAACCATCAGCTTTGGAGGGAACTTGAAAAACAAAAGGTGTTATAGGAATACAGCTGTTGACCGATTTCACAAGTCTACAAAACCTTTAGTACTTCAACTGTCCCACAAAGCCGATAGTTTGAGATTTACAAAGTTAAGTTGCAAAAAAATAGTATACCCATTTTGTATCACCTAGTATAAGGTATATATATTTAAAATCTACAATAGGTATCAGTTTGTATTGTGGTCATCGTCCAGTCTACAACTTTTTTTATCTACCAATTATCTCCCCCCCCCCTCTTCTTTTGTGTCTTGTGATGAATGTTAAACATCTTGACTGAATTTATTGCGATATCTATCATCTATATATAAAAATGAATCTCTATTTACTTGGTCATTGCATCACGCGTGAATGGATGCAACAATTTCGCTAATTCATTTTTTGTTGTGTTTATTATTGTCAAGAGAAGGTTCTTATGAAAGAAAAAATCAAGAAAGTTAAGCGGAACAATTCAATATTCAAAGTTAAGGCAGGACAATGTCTGTCGGGTCAGCTAGTACTATATATATAATATAATATAATCATACTAATATTATAAAGAGGAAAACTTTGTTTGTTTGATTGTAATGAATAGGCTCCGAAACTACTGAACCGATTTGAAAAATTCTTTCACTGTTGGGAAGCTACACTATCCCCGGGTGACATAGGCTATATTATATTTTTAAAAAAATTATGGATCCTTACTAAAACTCCAACAATATATCCGTAATGTACCCGTGCGACCCGGGGCGGGCCGCTAGTATTGTATAAATTTACCTGGGGTGCCTATTCTAAACAGCAATACACACAGGTATTGCTGTTTCAAATTCAAATCGTTTATTTTGTTTAGGCCTACGGGGGCACTTACAAATTGTCAATTTTACATTTTTTTTCTTATATCTACAACCGGATCAAACACGACCTCGACTGAGAAGATCCGGCAAGAAACTCAGTGAGCTTGTCTTTTTACATTTGTTATATTTTTATTTTTTTATCGCCAGTTGCTTATATATTCAATAATTACAAATTGTAGTAGATATTAATATAAATATAATAGCTCCTTTTGATATTACCAAGAATTACATAAGTAATCAATGTCGTAATGTTCGAGCAAGTGTCAAAGTGTCAAAAGTTAAGTCGTGATTTGATGCCAACAGATTGGCATCGTTGCTATAATAAACCGCTTAAAATGCTTTATTTCTCAATCAAAATTAATTTATCTTTCAAAACAATACTTTACGAGGTTTTTCCCGCTTTCACAATGAATATAAACATTATATGTACTTTATTAGCGTGGGCGAAGGCCGAAATTAGAATAATAGTGCGCAAAACGGTGTTTGTAAACAAAAACCACGTGGCGCCATCTCTTATTGAGGAGACGCAACTCGGAAATCAATGTCAATGGCCTATTTCAGGACCAAATTGTATTGACCCTCTCTCACCTTTTGAATGTACCATTTCTTTAGATGGCACAGCTCAACATTAAATGGACACCTATTGATAATTTGGGTAGCTTCCAAGTGGGAAAACACACACGCTTCTGTCATACCTTAATCTAAACTCAAGGTAAATAAGCTATTTTAAGATATTTCGACGTGAAAATTTACAAGATTGAACGGTAAATACCGCTCTACATGGATAGGCGAGAGAAAAAATACACACTCAACTGAATACACTACTCAAGTGTTTGAGGCTGTTTGAGATGAAGGTTTCTATCAATTACGGACCGGTTAAGACGCAACCCAAATCCTACTATATTCGATTCTATGTCTGACTTAATAGAGTAGCATAATAATTGGCGACGTAATGAGTAGCATCGCATCTCAGTTGCGTAGTTTGTGTATATCTTCGTGGAAGAAGGGCCTAACCGTTAGATGTGTTTAGTTTATAACTCCGTGATCGATTTAAGAAGTTTTCGGGATACGGATAAGAGATGTCGCTGGCCTTCGTTATTGGAATTATGTTTTTAGTGCAAATGTCTGCTACTACGTTTGACAGCGCATCACGCAGGAACGGCTGAACGGATTTGAATAAAATTTGGTATAGTGTTAGGGGTTGTCTGGGATATCATAGCCTCATGAAGGTAAAGAGGGCTATATATTATATTATTCGCATCTTACTCATGTCTTTTACCTAGAGGAAATGCCAGATTTGACCCCTCCCCCCAAGTGATAGTCATCCAGACTAAGCTATGATCTTTGTTTATTGGTCAAGCCATGAGAGCATAGATAATATTTACCTGAGCACAGAGCTTGAGAGATTAAGCTGTGTGTTTAAGCATTGTTTAAGCCCAGAGACTTAACAGTTCTCGTTACTTTATCTATGGTTTAAGCCAAGTAACTGTTGAACTTATCTTAGTCCTTAGTCAGACACGACATTAAAAACTACATTCTAAAGTTCGCTATTATGACGTGCGTATTTTATTGGATAACTGTCAAAATATAATCATTTCCGCAACTCAATAAAGCTGAATGCTTTGGCTTGAATATAATGCAAATGGGCACTTGAAATATAATAAAGCAACGCTTATATTAGGGCTATCATAGAAATGTACTGAGTGCGATTTCAGTTGTTACTGGAATAAAAGACCCTGGGCAAATGAGGGCCAGATCACTTGGATACCATTTTGCAGAAAGGAATCAACCCACTTGCACTGCTGTAGCCCAAAACAACCTTGTGTTAGTGGTTTCTAGGTTTCATTTTGCAAAAGTGTTTGTGGGTTGGTTCCATTTTGCAAAACAACGTCCACTTGATTCAGTAAACGTGGTGGTCACTCATTGGAATGGATCTCGGAATCTACGTCTGAATCATTGCCATTTTTTAATTATTCGGAAAAAATTGTATTTTAATGTAATCGAATATGTTTTACAATTATTACAAACAGTGCAAACATTTTCAAAATGACTTTGATATCTGCTAAAATACAGACGTTTAAAGTTTCAGTATTTTTTTTTTGCGATATCGATTCGAATGATTTAAAATACTAGATCACTACATCACTTAGGTACCTAGTACACGAAATAAATATTTGAATATATAGATATTAAACACTTAGGAATAAAAGTCACGTGTCTATTACAACTGAAGTATGACAATAATTCAATATGCCGATCTCGCAAGGCTACTGTGTACGTCTCCCGTCGTCGTCGCTTGCCAATCACGCCCGCGTTGCTATGGTAACATTGGGCGTTTGACATCTATTCTGCATGATGTGACCTTGGTAGGGTGTTTACATTTGATTTATTGAATTCATTATTTATTAATGTCTGACTGTCATTTGGGCAGTCCAAGTTGATTAACAGGGTTGTTGGTGGTTTCGTGGTTCAATTATGTTGCGATACCAGGTATTATTGACGAAATTGATCTTCGAATATGTAAAGAAAGATTTTTTATTGAAATTGATTGGATTTCCTAGCTATACTACTTAGGTGAAACATAATGGGTATACTATTTTTTTTGCAACTTAACTTTGTAAATCCAAAACTATAGGCTTTGTGGGACAGTTGTAGTACTAAATGTTATGTAGGCTTATGAGAGCCGTCAAGAGCTGTATCCCTATAACACCTTTTGTTTATCAAGTTTCCTCCAAAGCTGATAGTTTTAGATTTACAAAGTTAAGTTTTGTTAAAAAAAGTATACCCTTTCTGTTTCAACCTGTATAGGTACTACATTGTATTCACTTTCATGAAGGCTTATTAAGACATTGATTGCAATTTCCAAACACTCAATTCAAAGCACCAAGTAGGATGCTTGGATTAAACCGTAACGCGACACATATGTATAATAATATATCTATATATACACCCTATAAGTCCGTATGTGTAAAAATCAAATCCATATATCAAGATTAAGTATTAATAAATCTTCAAAAACAACATCCAATCCATCAAATAAAAAGTTTAAGTGCCAGACATCATAAGATGGCGTCGTACAACATGGCGGCTATATTTAGCGCGCATCCGGCGACTCTTACACCTCGGCAATGACCCCGATATACATCATGTATTGGTGCCCAAAACATTTGCCATTTTTAAGGAATTTGTATGGATCAATTTTAGAAGCGACATCCCCCCCTGCCTAAACACATACTAGGTGAAACAGAGAGGGTATACTATTTTTTTGCAACTTTACTTTGTAAATCTAAAACTATGGGCCTTGTGGGACAGTTGAAGTACTAAAGGTTTTGAAGACTTATGAAATCTGTCAACAGCTGTATCCCTGTAACACCTTTTGTTTTTCAAGATTCTTCCAATGCTGATAGTTTTAGAAATGCTGTTAAGCTATTCATAAATTGAAGTATTTTAAGACTTTAAAGATTGAACTAATTTGGAGGTTTACCATTAAGACAAGAGTCTGTCTGTCATGAGTGACTCTTCTTATTGTGTGTAAGTGTGCGTGTTTGTGTCAAGCCATGAAAGAGCCATGAACTATTCACATGCTTTTTAAGCATTATACACTCAAGAGCGACTCGCAATGGGGCCAATATCGAATAAGGTTTAATAAGATTTTCATCAAAAAGGATTCGATTATTACGTTAGCCATATATAAGCTACGTTTAATGACGAACTAATCCCCCTCGCTTTGTGGGGGAATGTGGTGTAATAGCAATCATACTTAGACCATTTAAAGTACCATCCGAGAACTGTGGGTGCATCGAAATGCACTATAGACTAACTGTTCGGGAAATGGAATGATAATCGAGCTATAATATAAACCGTCGCAAAAGATTGATTAAATTTTAATAATTTGGTTGTAAGATTCAAAAAATTATAACACATTACAGGTGGCTCGATTGAAAAATAATAATATTGAACTCACCTCTAACGCCTCTTTTTGCCTTCAGGCAGTCCACAAACACAAAGACCGATTAATGCAAAAAAATAACAGTATCCCGCGCTGTCAAAGTGACGTAAAACTTCAAAATCAATCAAATAGTTTGAAAACCTAGTTTGTTTTCAACGTTTTCAACTATTTATTACTGATTCGACGTCTGCGTCGGTATTTAGAAGGATTTGAACTGTTTTGGATGGTATAAATGAATTCTGGAGGTGATCCAATCTGGCAGAGAGCCAAGTACGGAGTTGGGCGAACGGCGGGAGGGTGCGGGCGCCTGTTATCGTCTTGAACTTTGAACTAACATAATGGACTTTATGGAAATATAATAAATTATTAATGTGGTAGCTGTGTGTTTTATTATAGGTATATCTTAATTTAACTATTCGTCGAAAAATCTAGACGTCTAAGACTACATTCAAGTAAAAGATGGAAACAGGTTCATCACACTCGCTTTCTGTCTTTTTCGTCATCCACCTCTTTCTTCTATTTTTTTTCTTCTTCTTCTTCTCTTCTATTTCTCTAATTTTCGCAATTTATATAAGAGTGGACTATACTTACTGCATAATGTTTTTAATCCTAAAGGTGCTGACCACTATACGAAAACCTTCAGGCCTCAGTAAAATACGATTTGGACATAGTCCATCACGGTATCCCAGTGCGGGTCGACGAACTCACACGTCGTCGTAAGGCTTGTATTAATAAATCAATCTCAAGTCTTTGAGCTGTCTTGAGTACGATGACATAAGAATGGTATTTCCAAGAACGCTCTCAGACTTGAAATCGACTTATGAATACGGACCTTACCGATTTATCAATCCACAAATCAAGTTTACTCACTCAATAATTTGACCTTTTGACAGTTTCTCCAAGGAGTATCTGTTGAAACGCGTAATTTAGTTAAATAAGACTATCTGAGGATTGTCTAATAAGTTTATAATATACCTACTAGTGATGTAACGAATATTCGCATTCGCATTCGCATTCGCGAATATTCGCATGTTTTTTGACATTCGCATTCGCATTCGCATTCGCAAGAATCTATGCGAATGTTTGGCGAATGTTTTTGAAAAACAAAAAAGAAATTATCTATAGACGAATATGGAATTTTAACAACTAGTAAGAATGATATATTATTTAAACAAAGTTCCTCATAGGGTGGCCCTTATTGCACCGCTTTTAGGTTCATTCATCCGCAAAGCAGCTTATTACGCACTAGTGCTAGTACCTTTACATTTTTTAAATCTTAGTAAAGAGTTATCCTAAAAATAGTAAGCATTTAAAACACTAAATAAACTATGTTTATTAAAATATTATACATAAATACATTAACGATACATAAATACATTAACTATTTAAATAAATTTCTTTCACATTCAATTTCATTGTAAATAAGACATATTATAAAAAATCGATTTATTATTTTTCTAATAATATAATAACTGTCACCGGCTTTGCCAGACCCATAGATAAATATAACCAGCCAAATGCATGTCCGACTACGCATACTCTAGAGTTCCGTAGACATCCCGCCACTTTTCGATACTACGGAACTCATAAAATAAAAGTGATGTGTTTTTTTATTGATATGAAACATCGAATACGGCGGCTCACGTAACCTATTAATATCTGCGAAATTAATTAAGTATTAGTCATCTTTTAAAATAAAATAGTAAGAAATTCTGTTACTAAATTTATCATAGACATCTTCAGCAAAAGTGACATAAACTTGTATTTTCTTTTTGGACTGGTGAAAATTCTTAGGATTTTTAATTCTAATAATTAAGTTGTAATTAGACTGGGTGGACAATCAGTGGTGCGTGGTTTGAGACTCAATTTAGATTATTTTTTTTATTACTTATATTGATTTTGAATAGTAAATAACTATTTATTTCCTATAATAAACCATTTATAATGTGGTTCTAATTTAAAGGAAATCTTGCTACTTAAGTAAAAAAGGCCACAATGAAGCTTAATATTTCGTAAACGGGAATTAATATTGAAAAACTGTCCAAGAAACCATCAAATAATTTTAAAATACTACTGACCAATACGTCAATTGAGAGGGTGTGTAATTTTTTTTTTACTCCCCTTTCATAAGTACGGGAGGCACAATGGAATAAGTTTGCTTTCAAAATTTAAATACAGTCTTTAGCGGTACATAAACTCATTTTTTGGCCAGTTTGCACTATTTTAGCCCTAATAGTCTCTGTATAAAATTACTGTGATTGCAGACGGACGTGCCGAAACTATAAGGGTTCCTGCAAAACTCTAGGTCTTAAAAAAAATCGTGAATTGTGTTTTTTTTCATTTTCATTTTGAACATTGTTAATTACACACCTTGGCTCCATCACAGCACAGCCCTCGTGTTAGTCTCTGGCTGCAAACCAGGCTCGATCGTAAGTTAGCTCACTTGCACATAATGCACTTAATATTACTTATATTTCAATTTAAAAAAAGTAACTCTCTTGAGGTAGGCAACTAAATTATAAATAGGATCTTTCTCTTTTGCTCTTGATAGTTTAAATAAAATATTAAATCAATAAAATTTGAATATAAAATAAATTTGATTAATGAAATAATACTAAACTACCCTCAAATCAAAACAAATATCTTCGAATGAACTTTGTGACTAACTTCGTTCTTTCAACCTTTGGGTTCGGCTATGTTCGGCCGACACGAAATGTCAATCCAGTGTAACATTTTGCGCGCTCTTTATTAACCTCCGTGAAATAGGCGTGTTATAAGTTTAACATGTATATTTGTGTGTCTGTCTGTGGCATCGTAGCGCCCATACAAATGATCCGATTTTAATTTTGTTTCCTTTTTTTAGAAAGCTGTTCTGATCGAGAGTGTTCTTAGCTATGTTTCACGAAAATCGATTCAACCGTTTGAAAATTATCAGCTCTTTTGTAATTTAAAAAGTCGTTTAATTATTTTTTTTATTTTTATTATTTTTTACATTAAAAAGTTTTTTAATTTTCAATTTAGGGTTTCTTATTTGAAAGTCAACATTCGCATTCGCATTCGCATTCGCGAATGTTGAAGCCAAATATTCGCATTCGCATTCGCATTCGCGAATGTCAAAAATCCAACATTCGTTACATCACTAATACCTACATACAAACAAAATTTGAGTCCAACAACAGACGCTGCCACCCTACTCCGCGCACACCTTGCATCCCTCTTTGTTATACCATTTGAGAACAAAGATTTCGCGCAGCGGAGCGAGCGCATCGAACTTGAGATTATATACTCCACTCCTTATAATAATGGGGTTAGCAGAGCTAGCAGCGTATATAAAAGCCAAATTGATAATATAAAAAGCTGAACAATAAACCGTGATTAGAAATTTGATTGATTTTATATTAAAACTAGCTGAGCCCGCGACTTCGTCCGCGTGGAATTTTGATCCTTTCTTAGGGGATGTCTACGACATAGTAGCTTTATGCATGCAATGTCACCCCGATCGGTTTAAAATTGACAAAGTTTCATACAAACTTTCATCCCCTATTTTATCCCCTTGGGGGTGGAATTAATCAAAATCCTTTCTTAGCGGATGTCTACGTCATAGTAGCTTTATGCATGCAAAGTCTCAGCCCGCTCGGTTTAAAATTGACAAAGTTTCATACAAACTTTCATCCCCTATTTTATCCCCTTGGGGGTGGAATTAATCAAAATCCTTTCTTAGCGGATGCCTACGTCATAACATCTACCTGCATGCCAAATTTCAGCCCGATCCGTCCAGTGGTTTGGGCTGTGCGTTGATAGATCACTATATCAGTCAGTCACCTTTGAGTTTTATATATATAGATTATAATGATACTTAACATGTTTTTTTTATAATAAGTATAACAAAGTCAGAAAACAAGCGTACGACCCGCCTGATGTTAAGCAGTTACCGTAGCCTATAAATGTGAACCCGTCGCCATTGACTACAACTCATATACTCGCTGGTTCGGCTATGGTAGTGCTACCGTCTCACAGAAGAACCGAGTAAAGTAGCTATTATGGCTACATTTCGTATAATGAGTGAAAGAGTTGGAAGCCTTACCCCCTCCTCCATTCCACTCCCCTATCAGGTCGGCAACTTGCGAGCAATGCCATTGGTAGGTGTCGTACGCTCGTTTACCGACATCTATACAAATAAATAAAATTGGAGTGTCTGTTTGTAATATCAAAATAACACCCTTTCACTAAATGCATATGAAAGTACATACGACACCTATAGCAAAAACGCGATTTAAAAAATTTTCGTCTGTCTTTTATTTTAGAAAAACTAAATAAAAAAAAATGTAAAAATGGGTCCTGTCGCGCGGGCTCAGAACGCGGGAGCGGGCTTTTTTGTTAAGTTAAATTCCACGCGGACGAAGTCGCGGGCTCAGCTAGTTGTAAAATAACAAAAAACCGCTTCGCGCAGTGGTTCGACCGCAGGCCGCTCGGCTCACTGCACATGGTGGTTGCGGGCTCGATTCTCGCCGGGGAAAATTACGGAAATGGTCTTTTCGTAATTTGCCTTGGTCTGGGTGTCACTGGGATCGCCCCCAGTCCATTGCACGGTACCCATAGTACAAGCGTTGCTTAGTTTGGGACCATACAAATAGTGACCTTTATATAACCTTTATAGAGAGCTATGTAATATAGAATTTAATAATCTATCCGACACGGGACCGACGCGGCTACGAGACGAGGTGAAATGTCGACGGGAACGAATTAAATAGGTGCCGTTTAACCGCAAACAGATTAGCTTATGACGACATTCTTTTGAGTTGAAGACATACTGAGAGCAAACAATAAATATAAGTATCTAAATTTTTATCTATTTTTATATTTTACTAGTTGACCCGAAAGACGTTGTTCTGTCTTAACTTTGAATATTGATTTCGAATTGTTCCGCTCAACTTTCTTATTTTTTTCTTTCATAAGAACCATCTCCTGACAATAATAAACACAACAAAAAACGAATAAGCAAAATCGTTCTATCCGTTCACACGTGATGCGATGACCAAGGAAATAGAGAATCATTTTAATATATACGAATATAACATAATTAATCATAATAACTTTGTTCCTTATGAAATAAACCTAGAATACACATCTATACAAATAAATAAAATTGGAGTATCTGTTTGTAATATCAAAATAACACCTTTTCACTTAATGCATATGAGAATACATACGACACCTATAACAAAAAAGCGATTTAAAAAAAAAAATCTGTCTGTCTGTCTGTCTGTCTGTGTGTTTGTTCCGGGTAATCTCCGAAACGGCTGGACCGATTTTGACGGGACTTTCACTGGCAGATAGCTGATGTTTTAAGGAGTAACTTAGGCTACTTTAATTTTAGAAAAACAATTAGGGTTCCGCGTAGAAAAATAAAAACACATGATTTCAAAGAGTATCTCCGAAACGGCTGGACCGATTTTGACGGGACTTTCACTGGTAGATAGCTGATGTTATAAGCAGTAACTTAGGCTACTTTTATTATAGGAAAACAAAATTTAAAAAATGGGTCCTGTCGCGCGGGCTCAGAACGCAGGAGCGGGCTTTTTTGTTAAGTTAAATTAAACGTGGACGAAACGCGGGCTCAGCTAGTCTTATATATGTATACAATTCTCTAGTCACAATGTTAGTGACCACGCTCCTCCGAAACGGCTCGGCCGATTTTTATGAAATTTTATATGCATATTCAGTCTCAGTTCAGGTCTGAGAATCGGCTACTATCTATTTTTCATTCCCCTAAATGTTAAGAGTGGACCACATTCCACGCGGACGGAGTCGCGGGGCACAGCTAGTGTATATATATAAAAATGAATCTCTTATTTCCTTGGTCATCGCATCACGCGTGAACGGATGGAACGATTTTGCTAATTCTTTTTTTGTTGTGTTTATTATGGTCAGGAGAAGGTTCTTATAAGAAAAACATTATAAAGTTGAGCGGAACAATTCGAATTCAATATTCAAAGTTAAGACAGCTGTCGGATCAGCTTGTAATTAATAAAATTTATATAATCAAGACAATTACCTATACCTAAATCATTAGGATTTTTCCTCAGAACGAAACCCAACTTAGTCCTTTATTAATAAATCGATCTCAAGTCCGAGAGCGAGACCTTGGAAATGTCATTCCACATTATCAGAATTACATGTCATAGGCGTACTCAAGATCATACTCATACTTGAGATCGATTTATTAATGCGGCCGTTAGTCTATTAAACTTACTGAGTGTACCTCTCGGTGCATCCCTGCCCTAATTCATCCCTTCGAGACGCCACTCTGTCCGTGACTGCCGTGGGGGGCGCACTAACAATAGGGTATCCCCTGTATTTATATACTAACTTAAATAACTGTTATTAAACACATCGATATTAAGGTAAGCGGAATAATATTTTATTTCAGATGTGTGGTGCGTGATTAAATAACCAAATCTATGCCTGTAATATAAAAAAATATTGTCGCGTGTTAGTCTCGCAACAACTCCAAAATGGTTGGACCGATTTTGATGAATTTCTTTGTGTATGCTTGAGTGGGTCTCTTGATAGAATTGTCTTTATTTAACTCGAACAAGCCTCGCATTGTGCGAAGCCAGGGCACCATCATCGTCATCCATGACACTAGAAATTTTTTTTGAAAACCCGACTTCAAAAAAATCTGGGTGCACTAAAAAGCTAGAAATAACTAGGGACCAAGAGTTTCAAGAATTTTCAAAACATTCCATAATTGACGGAGTAATCAGTGAACATACATACAGACGAACAAAAAAACGAAAAGTCTTCTTCTTCTTTTTTTAAAATATGGCTTTCATCGTTAGGTAGTCGATGATTTTGCCAACAACAGAGTTTTATGTGACTGATGGTCGGTAGGTCTATGAGGTCGGTGAGGCTATTTTTTTTTGTTTTTTTTTTTAAATATAATCTAAACATTTTGAAAGTCAAACTCCGCAACAAATGTTGCACATGACTTTCCTCTCACTTGTCATTGTAGTACATTCGGTGTAGGAAACTTTGATCTTTTTTTTCTTAAAAAAAAAGCCTCACCTAGACCTACCGACCATCGTCACATAAAACTCTGTTGTTGGCAAAATCATCGACTACCTAACGATGAAAGCCATATTTTAAAAAAAGAAGAAGAAGAAGAAATTTGATCAGCTCAAAAATAAACCCATAACATATTTTACGGGCAATTTCAACGAGATTTTTGGATTGTAAAAATAATCTTGACATGACCAAGGGCGGCAGCCTGATACCTTGGAAATCCGCCACTGCTCCTGAAGTTTAGGTTTATGATACAGAATGGTGTTCAACCGTCCGCCCACTGTCTCCTACCCATCAGTGTGGCGCCGGTTCTCAGCAGACGGCATCCAACTCCGCATCCAAGACCTGACGGAGGACCTCTATGAAGATGCTATGACTCTACTGACGACATACTTCACCAGAGATGAGCCGCCCTGCAAGTATATCGGTGAGTGGAGTTATAAAATAAATAAATAAAATCGCCAGACTGACACACCAACTGTATGGTCCCAAACTAAGCAACGCTTGTACTATGGGTACCGTACAATGGACTGGGGCCGACCCCAGTGTCACCTAGACCAGGCCAAATAACGATAAGGCCATTTCCGAAATTTGCCCCGGCGGGAATCGAACCCGCAACCGCCATGTGCAGTGAGCCGAACGGCCTACGCCTCGAACCACTGCGCCAAGCGGTCGTCAAAAGCATTTTTTTTTTAAAAGAACAAAGTCAGCATACCAGCGTAAGATCTGCCCGATGTTAAGCAGTGTATAGATGCTTGTAATACTCGCACGGAAAAGAGGATGGGAAAAGGAGAAGATAGTCTTCTGGCTCTCTCAGTCATCGTACGAAACGTGGTTGTAATAGCTACTTTACACCTTCTGTGAGAGGCTGGTACTATACTCCGGTCGTCTTGGCTCTACCACAGACTTTTATCTCATTGTCAACATAGTGCTTCCAGCATGGCCGGTTGGCTATCACCCGAAACGTTTTCAGGGCTTCAGAACCATCCTGCAGCGTTATCTGAACTCCAGAAGCTTTGGAGGAACACAATGAGAGACCAGCTGTCTCTGGTGTGTGTGGTGGACAATGATGGAGTACCCCCTACAGTTGTGGGGGTGAACGTGCTCACTGTAGTCTGTAAGGGGGATAAAGAGGAACCTTTTCATGTGAGTAACTCTTTTCTTTAAACCATGACTTCAGACCAATAACCTTGACGACCGCTTGGCGCAGAGGTTCGAGGGTGGCCCGCTCGGGTCACTGCACATGGTGGTTGCGGGTTCGATTCCCGCCGGGGCAAATTTCGGAAATGGCCGTTTCGTAATTTGCCCTAGTCTGGGTGTCACTGGGATCGCCCCCAGTCCATTGTACGGTACCCATAGTACAAGCGTTGCTTAGTTTGGGACCATACGTTGCTTAGTGTTCATCTGGCGATATTTATTTATTTATCTTGCCTTGCTCTCTCTCTAGAGAGGTATAGCTCTCTATTTATTATGGGACTAGTCCAGCCACACACTCCCACCACTGTAACTCCTGTAAACCAGGATCGACAATGGTGAACAATAACGACGTCGAGGTTCTGACTGTCGACGAGTCCCGGGGACAAGTCAAATTGTCTTGGAACCCGCACGATTTAAATCGAAAGAAATAATAATGGGAGTTGGAAGAAAATGTGCTACTTCCCTCCGGTGTCTTCCAAAGCGGGAGACAAAAATAGCTGGTATGGGCTGATTGCCATAGAAGCAAGACTGTTACAGCTGATACAAGACAAGTTGTAAGGCACCACGGATCGTAATACCCGGCTATTCAGATAATACTCGTATAAATAATAATAATAATATCGCCAGACGAACACACCAACTGTATGGTCCCAAACTAAGCAACGCTTGTACTATGGGTACCGTACAATGGACTGGGGGCGATCCCGGTGACACTCAGACCTGGGCAAATTACGCAAAAGGCCATTACCGAAATACACCCTGACGGGAATCGAACCCGCAACCACCCGATGCAGTGAGCCGAGCGACCTACGCTCGAACCACTGCGCCAAGCGGTCGTCAAAAGTTCGCGCGTCCAGTGGTTATACCGTCCTAGTTAGTATTCTACAGTAATGTACATTCCGCGCGCGTGTGGAATGATCTCCTGACTTCTTTCCATTACACCCCCATATTGGGTTCCCCCCTCCTCGGGACATGCCCATGTTACAACATTATTATGGTATGGAAAGTTTCCGTAGCGTAAACGACAACTGTCATCCTTCTTTTTAACCCACGACGAAAAAAGGGGTGTTATAAGTTTAACACGTGTATCTGTGTATACGTGTGCCTGTCTGGAGCATTGTTGCGACTAAGCGGAAGAACTGATTTCAATTATGCATTTTGTGATTGAATGGTATCTCGATGAAGAGTTTTCTTAGCTATGTTGTTGAGTTTTGTTAGCCGTTTGAAGATTATCAGCTCTTTTGTAGTTTATGGAGGGATATGAGCAACTTCCACGGGTCAGATCAATTCGAAATTTCGTACCCTGTTTCTTCAATGATATTGCAAAGCCATGGTGACCTTTACCTGATGCTGCAGCATAACCTGGAATCCGTTATGCTGCAGCGTCAGTTGTTGTCTGCTGTACTCCTCAACAACTTACAGCAGAGGTATCATGTTGGGGCTCATTGAAATAATGGATAAAGGACTGTCGATCGTAGCGTGTCTTCTAGTGATAGGTACCTATCCTACTAATATTATAAATGCGAAAGTTTGTGAGTGTGGATGTATGGTTATTACTCTATCACGCAAAAACTACTGAACGGATTTGGATGAAATTTGGAACACAGATAGTTTATAACCTGGATTAACACATATAATACTTTACTTAAGTCCACGCGGACGAAGTCGCGGGCAAAAACTAGTAAAGTATAAATTCGATCAAAGAGTCGTAGCTTCGGGGATGTTTTAAATTTTCAATTTAGAGTTATAATTCAATTGTAAAATGAGTATGGAAGCTGTAGTATCCGACATAGGAATCACCCCTTATATTTTAGACGGAAGACGCAGTCTGGGCGCAACTGTTCGGCGCGGTAGACCTCGTCGCCAGGAGCGTGGACATCTTCAGCTATTACCATGTGGATAAGTACTTGACGGCGTACGGACTGGTGGTGGACCCCAAGTGGAGGGGGCTCGGAGTGGGAAAGGAGCTGCTGGAAGCTCGGTATGTGTGTAATAGTTTCTTGACTTATAAAAGATTTGGGAGTTTTCCCTCGGGAATCGTCAAGGGTCATACCGTCGTTAGACACCACTGTCGATCCTGGTCACAGTGGAAGGAGGATGGGTCTATGTCTATCCATAGACTCAAAAAACATCGGGTGTCTAAATAAAAAATGTAAGTACTTACCTATTACCAAATCTTTCAGTAACCATACTCATAGTTTCTTCTTCAATTTTATTAGGAAGTTCCATCTTGTATTGTTAGGAGGAAATATTTTATGAAACTCGTGGCTTTTTATGCCATTTTCAAATTCAACTATTTTTATTTCAAATAGGACAGATAAACTGGCACTTTTAAAAAGTCAAGAGCTAGGTGCATGTTCCAAAACAAAATCCTATGGAGAAGAACATGCAAGAAACTCCATGGTTACATTTTTTCTTTTCTCTTTTTTAAATTATTGTTGCGTTTACAGTAGGTATAATTAGAGGTGTGAGGACAATGCAGGTTCATGCATACATGCGTACATTCATCATTTATATTGTACTAGCTGTGCCCCGCGAGTTCATCCGCGTAGTATTGCATTATTGGGTTAAAAAGTATCCTAAATGTTAATCCCGGTTATAATCTATCTGTGTTCCAAATTTCATCCAAATCCGTTCAATAGTTTTTGCTTGAAGGAGTAACAAACATACATACATACATCCACACTCACAAACTTTCGCATTTATAATATTAGTAGGATAATGGAAGTACCTAATGACCTACCTTATAACCACTTACATACATTTAAAAAGTAATGATAGCCGATTGATTAAAGACGCGTCTTGCGGGCACAAGGTCCTGGGTTAAACTCCGTCTCGGACCCGGTCTGGGTTTCTCGAAATTTATGTGCAAATCATAATAATATTAATATGATTGAATCACTCGCTTACGGTGAAGGAAAACATCGCGAGGACACCTGCATGTCTTAGAAAATGTAACCAATTTTAGAAAGATATATGAAAGCCGCCAACCACACATGGCTAGCTTGGTGGATTATGGCCCGAATACCCCTAGTACAGAGGGGAGGCCCGAGCTCAGAAATGGCAGTAAAAAGGCTAAATTATTATTATTAGGTATATCTACATCAAAATTAAAGCCACAATATCCGAGTGTTAAACAAAATAAACACCATTTACAATAATTATCTCAACTCATCCACTAATCTATAATTAAAATCCACATCAACAAAGGTTCAATATTGACCTGAATAGAATCCCGGGATCGCGTCCCGGCCCCCATCCCGGGAATTCCGCAGAAATATCCCATTACCGGGACAGAAGAATGCGAACGGAATCCGTAATAATGGAAAGTAATTGAAATGGCGTCTTCAATAGATTGGACCGCGCGGTTATATCTTCAAACTTATTATTATATCACGATTTAATTCCGCTAACGGGTAGGCAGAGGCACCTAAAGATACCAAAGATGATACAGCCAAACCATGTTCAAATACAGCAAACCTACTTTCAACTTCCTTTCGTTTGTATCAAAAGTTGGAAGTTGTCTTTGTTTGTGGTTAATTATAAAAAGTTATTTGGCAAACGGTACGGTCAGCGGTGAAATGTTAAATTATTATACAAATTAAACAGTAAGGTATTTCCTTTAAAAGTCAAATTCGTGTTATGACCGCGAAATTCAAATAAATTTTAATCTCCGTTGATTTTAGTATTGGTACGGCTATTGCATTATAGATGGCGCTTTAATAAAAACTTTTGAATTCGATATTATTGTACTATTTTTGTATTATGGTGAAAATATTATTGTTCAGACATTTTGGGACATCAAATTACATAATAATATAGTGTCGCGAATAAGCGGTCAGCACAAAATAACAAATTAAAAGCTTACTCAAGATCGCTCTTAGTCGCCGCTACGGGTGTTACACACCGAGGTTTGAAATAAAACGACCTACATCACTATTAAAACCTTCATTTTCCAAAAAATACAGCAATCAATACAAAACTAACATTTCCAAAACGATCAAAATCTATTTTTGTCTGTTTTATCTAACTTATGTCGTTGCTTGCAATCAACTTTCACTCTCCTCTTCTCTGGCATCACATTCCTTGTGATATGATAGATGGGCTGTGCGAAACCGTAGTCCAACTCATCATAGTATATATGTTTGTTCCTATCAGCCGGGTTTGGATAATATGCCGCGTACAAAACCCCGTCAACTTCATACAATCTTACATCGATCGTATGTTGGAACAGCGCACCACTAAGTAACATTCTTTCAATCACTTCGCAGGTTACATGCCCGAATTTGTTCCCCCAAATGTTCAAAAACCGGAGAAAATACGGTTTTTTTATCGTATTCAACAAGTCCAGCACACCCCTATCTGTCAATCTATTGTTTGATATGTCTAAAGCGCGCAATTTTGAGTAGGGCATCCCGAAACTCAGCGCCCGAGCGCCTGTATCTTTGATACTGTTACCTGCTACATTTAGCAGTATCAGTTCCGGATGTTCCGCTAAATATTTACCTAGAATCTCAGCTCCGTAGTCCCCAATCTTATTGTAACCAAGATCCAAGTACAAAAGAGTGTTATTCCTCCGTAAGCCTCTTGCGAAGTAATCCATGTCGTGACTTATGAATTCGTTCTTCTGCAAATGCAGTTCAATGATAGAAGAGTTTCTTTCGAGAAGATACTCGATATGGTACGCCAACCATTTAGTTTCGTATGAGTATCGATTGAACAATGGTATTATTCGGCTGAAATCGAATACTCTTAGTGTTGTATTCGCACCGTGATCGATCCTCAGTGCTGTTACAATCTGCGCAACACTAGTTAGGGTCTGGTTCGTTTCACCAATATCACAGTACTCCACTGTGGTATTATCTCTGAGGAATTGTGCGAAATATTCACCGCCCTTCGTACCCAAACGGTTGCCATTCAGCCTTAAATACTTTAAAGTAACCATTTTTGCGTATTTAGCGAGGTATAACACAGATTTGTCGGTCAACTCATTATTCATTATGTTCAAATTAATAACGCTTGACCGGGATTTGACTAGGAGTTTCTTTAGCAACTTGAAGAAACCTTTATCAGTGATTTTGTTGTAACTCAAATCGATTCTAGTTATCCTTCGAGGCAGCTCCCGAACGTAGAGGCATATGGCTCTGATATCAACATCTCGGATCCTTCTTTTCAATCTGTATTCGATATCTTTACCTATTAGCTTGAGGTATCCGCTTCCGTCGGAGTTTCTTTCAGTGAAAAAGTTCAATCTTATCTTGTTCAGTTCATCAGATCGTAATAGCGGTGGGTGACCAGTAATCTGTTTCAGAATTTGCTCAGTGTTGCAGATACACTTCTTATGTTTGACTTCCTTTACGTAGACCATTTTTGCGATACGACTTTTCAAATTAATTTAAAATAAACATAATTTTTGATGTGTTCGAGTTGTGGTTGTCTATGTCAATGACGTTTTTTTCTTTTAATTTTATTATGAGTATAACAAAGAGAATACAATACTACGTAAGAGAGTATAATATAAAACAATATTACTGAATGTTTTTTAGTTTATTTAAAAAAGTCGGAAAACGTGCGTACGATCTGCTTGATGCTAAGCAGTCTATTGTAGCCTATAGGCTTGCAATACCAGAGGAATTTCTCGCACGGTGCCGATGTGAACACAGGATAGTCCCGCCACACACTCCCACCACTGTAACTCCTGTAAGCCAGGATCGACAATGGTGACCAATAATGACGTCGAGGTTTGACCCTCGACGAGTCCCGGGGAAAAGTTAAATTGTCTTGGAACCCGCACGAATTTAATCGAAAGAAATAATAGGAGGAGTTGGAAGAAAATATTTCCACTTCCCTCCGGTGCAAAGCGGGAGACAAAATATATGTAGCTGGTATGGGCTAATTGCCATAGAAACAAGACTGTTACAGCTGATTGAAGACCAGTTGTAAGGCACCACGGATCGTAATATGACTAATTGGACCTAAACTCGTGAGCTGATTATACTTGATTCCAATAATAGGTATGGCAAAAGCGCTTGAACGCACGGAAATTGTCCCTGGTTTCCACAAGGTCTGTGTAATAAACTACTCCAGATGTTACTTGCAGGCTATTTAGCATAGTAGTCCGTTCGTTGTGCCAGAGACTGCACTCCCACAGGATGTGATGTGCAGATTGTTCATGATTGTTTTGCGGCGTCGAGCATTGACAGAAAGGTGAAGGAACTAACGTGAAGTAGAATAATTTGCTCCTAAAGTTGCCATGCCCAGTCAGAAATTGAGCTACACAGTGGTCCACCTCCAACCACGCTCTCTCCAGACGTTCACGAACGCATGGAAAGAATTGGTGGAGGTGGCGGCCCTTAGTTGTTGTATCCCATCTGGATTGCCATTCCGTCAGAAGATCTTCGTGAACGACAGATATCGGACTAAATAATCTAGCGATTTTAGAGCGGTCTCGCGGTTTAAGGAACTCGGTGTTCATGCTCTCTCGAGTAGAGTAGTACATTGCCGCGCGTCTTTGGACCTCCAGGTCTACTGGGAGCACACCAGCGAGAACTGGCAGGGCCTCGGTACTAACCGTGCGATATGCTTTACATAGAAATATTAACGCCAAACGTTGGCTTTGTAGTAATTTACGCCGTGCCGCCCCTATTGTGGCCCTGTCGGCCCACACCGGTGCGCCGTAGCACATGCAGCCTAAGTACGTAGCCCCGTATATAATCTTTAGCGTATTAAAGGAAAGTCCCCAAGTTGCCGTAGATATTCTCGTCAACGCATAAAAATTACGTTTCGCTTTTTCGCCAACAGTTTTAATATGCTCTATAAATGGGAAATTCCTTTCTAATACTTATCCGAGGTAGCAAACCGATTGTTTTCTCTTTATTGTTGCGTTGTTAAACTTAATACGTGGCGGCGCTTTTAAATTCCCTTTTAGGAGGAGTTGGTAGGTTTTTTGGGGGGCGAACGTGAGACGATTTCGCTCGCCCCACTCAGAAATTAAGCGCAGACATGACTCCGCAAGGTTCTCGAGTCCGGCCCTAGTATTTGATTCTATCAACAGGAGTCCGTCATCCGCATATCCAGTTAGTGAACAACCACACGGGAGTGGTAGCTCGAGGAAGTCATCGAAGCCAAAATTCCACAAATATGGACTAAGTACCGATCCCTGGGGACAACCTAATGTCAGCGCCTTTGACACAGCATAATATCCAAGTTTGAGTGTTGTTGTTCCTTGTACAAAATATGTGTAAATAAGTGAGTAGATGTTCACACAGGATAAAGAAGGGGGATTTAGGCTCTTTCATTCACCAAACGCAGCTATAATAGGGGGGTACTTTACGCCGATCTTCTGTGTGAGGGTGGTACTACCCCAGTCGAACCAGCCCGTATATGAGCTGTAGTCAGTTGGCTACAGCGTGGCTACACTATCGGGAAACCCTTGTAATTCTAATGTTAATATTAAAAATCTTTTGTCTTAAATAAAATAGATTGACTTGGCCATCGC
Source organism: Notodonta dromedarius (assembly GCA_905147325.1). Lineage (NCBI taxonomy): Eukaryota > Metazoa > Arthropoda > Insecta > Lepidoptera > Notodontidae > Notodonta > Notodonta dromedarius. The sequence continues at coordinate 1,072,138 of LR990189.1, forward strand.
ATGAAAACACAATGTATCTCAGAAGTAATACATATTAATTAAATAAGATTGTTTAGTGCGATTGCCAAGTCAATCTATTTTATTTAAAACATGAAAGATTTTGTATATTGATATGGTCACTATAAGATGTTGTTAGGTTAGCTAATTAGGTAATAACTTAAGGTGATGGCGCCTGTCTAGCCCGCGAAATTCATTCACTAGTATCATATCCACCGTGATAATATTTAGAGTAAAATAAATGTATTAATAAACGCACTGCATACTGTGTTTGTCGCAAATCACAAAATGTTGTCTTAAATGTTTTCAGATTTTGGATAAACTATAAAAATACTCGAAAATTTTGAATTTCGCGGGCTTGACAGACGCCTCCACCTCAAGACAGAAGGTCCCTTAAGTAGGGACTTAATAAAGTAACCCACTTGGTATCACATGGATCTCACAACTTTTTACGGCAGAAGAACTGAGTTGCGAGACAAGTTTTTTTTACAAGGTTTGTTTTTGATGGTTGTTAATTACAGGATACCGCTCTGCAAAGCGTTAGATGTGAAGGTGACGGCTACGGTCTTCACCGCGGGAGCTTCTCAGGCGGTCGCGAAGAAAGCGGGCTTCGTAGATCTGTTCGAGGTATCTTATGAGGAACTCGCTCGGAAGGGGTTTGTGTTTCCCGGCGTCGAGAAAGATACCAAGTCTTCCAAGCTGATGGCGTTCGTCGTGCAATAGATCGCATTACATACAAATATAATAGGTTTTGTTCATGTGTGTGTAATCTGAAATTGTTAGTTAATATAAAGGTTTGTTCATGTCGTGTAGTAATTCAGCTTTCAGGCAAAAGTATATGAGATTCTAATTAATTTTCTAGGAATTTTTACTTTTATATAACATTCCAATGATGCTTAACTGTGATGTTTGTTAGTTTAGACGAAACCACTGGTTAGTGCTTAATTTTAGTAAGTTTGTATTGATTTATGATACCAAAGAAAACGAAGGTACCTGTTTTAATCAGTATTATACTCGATGTAAACGTTGTAGTAGTAAGTAGTCAATGTTATTAATAATATATTGAAAAGCTTTATGTATTCCAAATGTATGGATAATTAAATATTGATATGTCAAATTGTATTCATTTATTTTGTTATCTTTCTTCATCCAATAATAAAATAACTAAAGAAAAAATACTTATTGATACAGCGGAATCTAGTGGTGGGTGGCGGAATTACACCCAACAGTGACATCTAGTGTCGAGTAGTGAAGGCTTACAGCGCCATCTATGGGCTATTTGTAAAAATATTTTTAAATATTTTGTCAATAGATGGCAGCATGTATATTGTTTAAATGTTATCAATAGGTAGCAATAGTGCATATAGAAATCAAATGTATTAATAGACAGGTTAAAATATTGATAAATACGAAATATATTATTATTATTATCCAACCTAGGTGAAAGATGGGGGATTTTTATAAAAAATTGGCAAGCACACAGCAAAATGGCGACGCAATGTCGACGAAGGAAATGTCAACACCTGTCAATCGGTTGTTGACTTCTCCTTGGGTGAATCTTTCGTTCGCACTTCAATTAAAATAAAGAAGCTTGCGATTATTTTTAAAATTTGTAATCGTATTTATAATTACTTCAATAACTATTGAAAATGCACTGGACACACAATTAAGTGACTATAGGAACAGTGCTAGTTATCAGACTATCTACGTGAAAACTGGAATTGTATCGCGAAAAATTGTTTTCGTTTCTCGCATCCTGTTTTATAAACTCACATTTCTGTTCAGTGCTTTTTATTTACCATTTCCCGTGATTGCTGTGCGGTTTAGTGTGTGAAAAGTATATAACTAGACTATATAATACATTTGGTACCTACCTAATCACCTACTTATAGGTAAAGTTTTCGTTATAAACAAATTTAAAATATAATCAAAGTTATGTGTTTTCGTGGTGTTATAGTGTAATATTATGTGTGTCGCTGTATTAAACCATGGATTTCACTGATTGGAGCGGCTCCTACCCCCAGCTTTGAAGGTAAAAATAAAAATTCTATTTTAAAATTGTAAACACTCTTTGAATGGAAGGACAATGAACTATTGTCTGGCCCAGTTATATACAGAATTAAACAATTACCAGCTATAGTCCTTCTATGTAGGTTACTTAGAAATACCTATTCTACATAATGAATTATAAACAGTAAAAGTGGATAGAAAGCATGTCATAGAAATGATTCTTTCATGGGTTTGGTACTAGTGCCTACATAAATAAGGTGGTCAATATTTAGAACTACCATTACCAATATGACTGTGTGTCTGATTTAGTTGATTGTCTCTTTTCGATGTGGATATTTGAGGCAGTTTGAGGCATGAGATGGATGATGTAAACAATTTTCAAGACACTGCAGGGCATTTGTAATATGCAGAAATTAATGTCTATCTCTGGGACTGTTCCTCAGAATCTGAGATGTTTGGCCACACTACACATACATGTCATGTGCTAGTACTCAAACTAAGAAAAAACATGGTGGTAGTTTATGGCCCAAACCCCCCATAAAATAAGGTTGAATATGGCTGTTATGGTGGCTATAGGTTCTGTTCATTGCAATAGGATCAAAAACATCTTTGCCTACACTTTTAAATATAGCCATTTTGGTGATATACCTAATATCCTTACTGGTAGTAAAACATGGAAAACTAATCCCAATATATCATTCATTACCTACTAGTAGTCATCATTTGTAACGGTCTGGAAAATGGTCTTCTTTAGTTGGCCATGCAACCATCTACAAACTTTCTACATTTCAGACTCTGCTAATTAATTTGGTGTGTTAATTGAGTTCACTAGATCACTGCTGCCGTGGGACGAGACTCGCGAATTTTAGACAGATCTTCATAGTTTAGATTGCTCTAATTTATTCTTTGATGTTAATAGAATTGTTGCTGGGTTAACATAGACTAAAGTAGTTAATTAATTTTACGAAGACGTATGAATTATAGCAAATTGACCCATACGCCAACATCATAAGAATCACAGAACGAGTTTTCGTGAAATATATATTATATTACTAGCTGTGCCCCGCGACTTCATCCGCGTAGCATTGGATTATTGGGTTAAAAAGTATCCTATATGTTAATCCCGGTTATAATCTATCTGTGTTCCAAATTTCATCCAAATCCGTTCAGTAGTTTTTGCGTGAAGGAGTAACAAACATACATACATACATACATCCACACTCACAAACTTTCGCATTTATAATATTATTAGTAGGATAACAATAATAATAGTCGTCAATAGCCTAGCGGTTAGAATGCTTTCAATTTATACAATAATGTAATTACATTTGGTAATAATAATTAAATACTTTTTATTCCACTTACAAAGAGTTATAAATAAATTCATTAAGGCTAAAGCGCCCATCTAGCCCGCGAAGTTCAAATTTTTTGAGTTCTTTTAGAATATTTTCAAAATCTGACAATAATAAAAGACAAATTTTGTAATTCGCGAAAAAGACCGTGTGCAGCGCATTTATTAATATATCCAACTTACTCTAAAACATTTCAAGAACGACAGCTATCCAGATAATCTGGCAAGTTTTGTATATTTAGTGATTTACTAGTATCATATCCACCGTGATAATATTTAGAGTAAAATAAATGTATTAATAAATGCACTGCACACGGTCTTTTTCGCGAATTACAAAATTTGTCTTTTATTATTGTCAGATTTTGAAAAATTTCTAAAAGAACTCAAAAAATTTGAACTTCGCGGGCTAGACAGGCGCCTTCACCTTAAATTAACTTGGCCGCCAGTTTGTCGGCGATATGTCCGTAAGATTGCCACCCTAGGTTCGAGCCTTCTCAGCCTGCTGGTAAATCCGCCACCCGGTACATTACTGTTCATCCCTGCCTACCCCTGCGTGGATTACGGGCGTGAAAAGTGACTTACCTACCTACCACCGCTTGACGACCGCTTGGAGCAGTGGTGCGAGCGTAGGCCGCTCGGCTCACTGCACATGGCGGTTGCGGGTTCGATTCCCGCTGGGTTAAATTTCGGAAATGGCCTTTTCGTAATCTTCCCTGGTCTGGGTGTCACTGGGATCGCCCCCAGTCCATTGTACGGTACCGATAGTACAAGCGTTGCTTAGCTCGGGACCGTACAGTTGGTGTATCAGTCTGGCGATATTTATTTATTTTACATCTCGTCTTACGGTTAAAAATAACAGTATTGTTCGCATCGTTTTTAGTGTCGTCGGCACTGTCACGTAAGTCCGTACGCGCTACCAAAATAGCTTGGTTCCGAGGCAAATAGTGCAATGACAAACTCGTAACCATTAAACAAAGGGCTTATCTGGTGGCCGGCAGCAATTGAGGCCAATTACTGCGATGAGCGAACGGAACGGATAGATTAAAGAAAGTGGGTACCATTTGAACTGCATTTCCCGCTTAGGACGGACTCTAAAACGAACGGTGGTAGAACCACGCTGTAGCCACTTGACTGCAGGTCAAACTAAAGATTGTTTTTATTCATGTAAGCCAACAAAGCATTTGTGAACAGTCAGAATCTACCGCCGGCTCGGAATGCCACTTCCACTGAGAAGAGCCGGCGAGAAACACAATGGTTACTCTTTTCAATTAATAAAAGATGGTGTACATTCTCAGGAACAGCAACAGAATGTGAGCAGGCGACACCGTTGTCACTAAATACTATAGTAATCAAACCTCACTCAGATTTAGGTACCTATTTAAATTAGACAATAATATAATATAATATTATATAATATTATATTATATTATAGTATAGTATAGTATAGTATAGTATAGTATAGTATAGTATAGTATAGTATAGTATAGTATAGTATATTATATTATATCTATACAAATAAATAAAATTGGAGTGTCTGTTTGTAATATCAAAATAACACCTTTTCACTAAATGCATATGAAAGTACATACGACACCTATAACAAAAACGCGATTTAAAAATTTTTTGTCTGTCTGTCTGTCTGTCTGTGTGTTTGTTCCGGGTAATCTCCGAAACGGCTGGACCGATTTTGACGGGACTTTCACTGGCAGATAGCTGATGTTTTAAGGAGTAAGTTAGGCTACTTTCACTTTAGAAGAACAATTAGGGTTCCGCGTAAAAAAATAAAAACACATGAAATCGAAGAGTATATCCGAATCGACCGATTTTGACGGGACTTTCACTGGTAGATAGCTGTTGTTATAAGCAGTAACTTAACCTACTGAAACAAAGGCGTTGCTCGCACGATCCCGACCTGTAGGGGAGGGGGGCAGAGGAAGAGGAAGGGCTTCCGGCTCTCTCACAGATCGTACAAAACACAGCAGTTATAATAACTACGTCGATTTTCTGTGAGAGGATTTTAATACCCCGGTCGAGCTAGTCCGTATAGAAGCTGCAGCCAATCACGGTCGTACGCCGAGCACGACGCGCGACGGTCGTACAGCCGAGAGCTGTAGCCAGCTCTCATACATAGACATACGTATAAGGCAGCTCCCGTATAAATGAGCAAACAACATTATTAAAACAATCACGTGTCTCCTGTTCGTATCTATATCGCCATTGTTTCGGTTCGAGGAAGGTATGTGATGTGACTGGTGGTACAATCAAGACATTTGAAGACCGCTTGGCGCAGTGGTTCGAGCGTAGGCCGCTCGGCTCACTGCATCGGGTGGTTGCGGGTTCGCGTCAGGGTAAACTTCGGAAATGGCCTTTTTGTAATTTTCCCCGGTCTGGGTGTCACCGGGATCGCCCCCAGTCCATTGTACGGTACCCATAGTACAAGCGTTGCTTAGTTTGGGACCATACACTTGGTGTGTCAGTCTGGCGATATTTATTATTTATTTATTTATCAATGATCAAGCAACCAGCACTAAGGCATATCCTCCAAATATTCACCTACTTCGTCCTATACAAGCGTCCTTAGGGATTTCTTTATTGAAGCGAAGCTTCTATACAGGCGTAGGGGCACTTGCCGCGCGGCCACTCTATCCGTGTTAAGCGTCAGTAGCGTTACACGATATATATTAGTAGGTATACAGAGAGGCAGCTGCAGCGCCCTACGCTTTATACTATAAAGATTCGCGTCTTCCGGCGTCCCTAGACCGCACTGCTTTTTTTATTTATTTATATTGAACTAGCTGTACCCGCGACTTCGTCCGCGTGGAATTTAACTTAACAAAAAAGCCCGCTCCCACGTTCTGAGCCCGCACGACAGAACCCATTTTTTTTTTTTTTGTTTTTCTAAAACAAAAGTAGCCTAAGTTACTCCTTAAAACATCAGCTATCTGCCAGTGAAAATCCCGTCAAAATCGGTCCAGCCGTTTCGGAGATTACCCGGAACAAACACACAGACAGACAGACAGACAGACAGACAGACAGATAGACAGACAGACAGACAAAACATTTTTTAATCGCGTTTTTGTTATAGGTGTCGTATTTACTTTCATATGCATTTAGTAAAAAGGTGTTATTTTGATATTACAAACAGACACTCCAATTTTATTTATTTGTATAGATAAAGATTACTAGCATTGTGAGTTAAAACATTACTAGTATTCCCTTCAGCCCCTCGAGCTAAGCTAATGCTTGTGTTAGGAGTGGGCCCACGTCAATAGTTCAATGGCCAGGATGGGGATCGATCCCGGAACCTCTCGGCTACGAGGGCGGCTCCTCTAACTGCTAGACTATGGACGAACAATACAAAATTATCGTTCGTTCAGACGATATACGACGGCAAAAGAGATGGAATTTAGAGTAGGATTCGACAATACGAATGTCACGATATATCGATTATCGTTGCTAAGAGTAGCACCCCAGCCAGTAGGTACCTACCTATATGAGTTGTCGTCAAATTGTTACATGTGTTGCGTTCCGATCCGGTGGTAGATTTATCCTCGGCACCTCTCCTGGCAGCGGCCCAAGCCGAGGTCGTGTCCCTTGTGGCGCCCTTGAGCTAGCTGCCCCCCTGCCCCTCTGGCTGGAGCGCACTTGCGCTCGCCCTCTGTCCGGGTGAAGTTGTTATGGCCACTCTGGCCAACAACATATAGTCAATTCAAATAAAAAAAAATGTTACATGTGTGTGAGGTATCTCAACCGTTGTATTTGCAGGGAAACGTTCTTTGGAACCTGTACCTATCGCAAACGTGGCAAAATTTGCAAATCTAGGTCGCCAGGCATAGAGGGAACGGGTGGTCTATGGTCAATAAATAAAGATGATTAATTCGCAAAATCCATAGCCATCGCTCCACCATGGCTCTCGGACCGGTAACCGGCGCACGCGCACACTTTCCACTTTCATTCTACGCTGTGCGTTGAATGACGATTTGTTGAGGGACTAGTTGTAGGATCTGTTGTGACCTAGATTACTATAAAACATATTGACATAAGTATAAGTTTTGACGAACGCTAGGTTTCGTGGTTGGAGAGTATTCAGATCGATTCAATTTTTTATATAAAACTAGTTTATGCCCGCGACTTCGTCCGCGTAGTATTTAACCTAACAAAAAATCGGGATTATCGGGATAAAAAGTATCCTATGTGGAATCCATTGTGAAATCCTGGTTATAAACTATCTTTGTTCCAAATTTCATCCAAATCCGTTCAGTAGTTTTTGCCTGAAATAGTAACAAACATCCACACTCACAAACTTTCGCATTTATAATATTAGTAGGACTAAGTCGGCGTACACGCGTAACCTGACTGATGTTAAGGTGAAGGCGCCTGTCTAGCCCGCGAAATTCAAAATTTTCGAGTATTTTCATAGTTTATCCAAAATCTGAAAACATTTAAGACATCATTTTGTGATTTGCGACAAACACAGTATGCAGTGCGTTTATTAATACATTTATTTTTCATTACTCATACACTGAAAGTAGGTCTGAAGTTGCCTGAGGAGCGGGTTGAAAGTAATACTTTTCTGGCCCGGGAGAATCACTTTCAACTGACAGCTGTCAAATTATAAAAAAAAACTAGTTCTATTTCTATGGAACCATGTTCAAACTTTTTCTACAGTCACTCAATTACAGCACGATGTAAAATTGAAATAACATAAAGTTGAGTATTAAATAAAGAATATATACTTTTAAATGACTTAATTATAATTTCATCATCATCATCATCATCAGCCTATAATTGTCCACTGCTGGACATAGGCCTCCCCTAATGAGCGCCATAGCGCCCTGTCCTCAGCTTGCCGCATCCAGCATCTGCCTGCAGTCTTTCGCAGGTCGTCATCCCACCTGGTTGGAGGGCGTCCTACACTACGCTTGCCGAGTCGAGGTCTCCACTCAAGAACACGTTTACCCCAGCGGTTGTCGGTTCTTCGCGAGATATGGCCAGCCCACTGCCACTTCAGTTATAATTTAGTTTCAACAATTTCTTTAAAATAACATAGATTTGGTCAAAATATTTAAAAATGAAAATTAAAAATACTGGCTAAATAATGAAGTTGGCCGGCCAACGAAAAAAAACAAAATAGGCGGCAATCCGATCTTTTTTTTTTTCGAGTTGTAGAGTATTGTTCATGCTTCCTTGTATTATTTCTTTAGCCAATTCCTGTTTTTATTTTTATTTTCCTTGTATTCGTAATGAAAAGCACAGTGTTTACCTCGGGTGAAAGACTTATTTTGTCCCTCGAACTATTAGCGCCCTCGCTACGCTCGGGCGCCAAACCCCGTCTCGGGAAAAATAAGTCACTTTCACCACTCGTGTAACAATGTACTATTACTCTAAATATTATCACGGTGGATATGATACTAGTAAATCACTAAATATACAAAAATTGCCAGATTATCTGGATAGCTGTCGTTCTTGAAATGTTTTAGAGTAAGTTGGATATATTAATAAATGCACTGCACACGGTCTTTTTCGCGAATTACAAAATGTGCCTTTTATTATTGTCAGATTTGGAAAAAAATCCAAAAAACCTCAAAAAATTTGAACTTCGCGGGCTAGATGGGCGCTTTAGCCTTAATCTGCTTGTGTTAGGGAAAGTGATTACGTCATAGATACCTACCTAGTTGTGAGTCACTGCCGCGACCTTTGCCGATCCCATATCGCGACCTCCCTCGCCTCGCCGTCAATCATGACCTTATACTTTATAGGCCACTGAAAGGGCTGCTAGACGAAATGGTTGTTCAAGATGAATTGTATACATAGGTAGCTGTTTTACAAAGCAGAAAGGTTTTGTAGTACATGTTGTTCCAGCTGCACTGCTATTGCATTGGAGATGATATAAAAATATTTAAAAATCGCCAGAGGAACACACCAATTGTATGGTCCCAAACTAAGCAACGCTTGTACTATGGGTACCGTACAATGGACTGGGGGCGATCCCGGTGACACCCAGACCTGGGCAAATTACGAAAATTATCTTATTTATAGGGTTCTAGGCTTAAAGCAGTGATGGCCGATTTGTTAAGCACGCGTCTTGGGCACGAGGTCTTGGGTTCAAATCCCGGCTCTGGGTTTTTCAAAATCTATATGCGAATCATAATTTCTATACTTCTAATTACTTATTATGATCATCGCTCGCTTACGGTGAAGGAAAACATCGTGTGGAAACCTTCAAACATTTACAAATTAACGATAGACGTGTAATCCGCCAACCCGCACTGGGCCAGCGTGGTGGATTATGGCATGAGTCCCCCTCGTAGTGAGGGCAGGGAGGGTGTTAAAAGGACTAAATTATTATGTATACATACAAATAAATAAAATTGGAGTGTCTGTTTGTAATATCAAAATAACACCTTTTCACTAAATGCATATGAAAGTACATACGACACCTAGAGCAAAAACGCGATTTTAAAATAAATTGTCTGTCTGTCTGTCTGTGTGTTTGTTCCGGGTAATCTCCGAAACGGCTGGACCGATTTTGACGGGACTTTCACTGGTAGATAGCTGATGTTATAAGCAGTAACTAGGGCTACTTTTATTTTAGAAAAACAAAATTAAAAAAAATGGGTTCTGTCGTGCGGGCTCAGAACGCGGGAGCGGGCTTTTTTGTTAAGTTAAGTTCCACGCGGACGAAGTCGCGGGCTCAGCTAGTTATTTTATAAATAAGTTTATTTATTACGAACACCAAAAATCCTGCCCTAAACAATATAGGTTGGGCAATTCGGCTGAACATTTTTAGCGGTTTTGTAAAACAGCTCATTTTACAATCCATCTATGTACATACATACGTAGATATAGGTACTTGGTGTTACAAAAGTCCGAAATAGTACTCTTTGGTTTCGATGAGTATCGGTCATAGATAATTTGATTTTCGAATTTCGATATTCGTTATTTTCAATATTATTTTTTTCCATCTGTTAAATGATCACCTGCTTAGTTATAAATAACGGTTACATTGTATTATTCGTGGCTGTTTGTAACCGCGGAGTCGTGGTTACATCGTCTCGGGTCTCGGTTACAAATGTAATAACTAATAATATATATGGAGAGCGTTAGGTACCTACGAACGAGCAGTCCAACCGAACAGATACAGCACAACAAACTGAGTAGGAAAAAAATTTCAGAACCTGATCAGCCAATAATAATATGTATATAAATAAATATCGCCAGACGAACACACCAACTGTATGGCCCCAACTAAGAAACGCTTGACATAATACATACATAATCTTGAGATGAACCACATAAATGTTCCGCTAGGTGCGTCTACTTACCTAGACGCACCTTGCCACCCGACAAGCCCGCTGAGTTTCTTGCCGGATCTTCTCAGTCGAGGTCGCGTTCCGATCCGGTGGTAGATTTACCCTCGCCACCTCTCCTGGCAGCGGCCCAAGCCGAGGTCGTGTCCCTTGTGGCGCCCTTGAGCTAGCTGCCCCCCTGCCCCTCTGGCTGGAGCGCACTTGCGCTCGCCCTCTGTCCGGGTGAAGTTGTTATGGCCACTCTGGCCAACAACATATAGTCAAAAAAAAAAAAAAAAAACCACATAAATATGAATTTTCATTGAAAAACGTCAGAAAATAGTATTTGAAAATAAAAATCCTTATTCTGCTCATTTTAAGGTGGTTGATCCAAGCTGAATCAATGGACTGTAGATCATATAGAGGCTGGCTCGATGGAGGTAGTACCACCATCTCACAAAATACCGTTGTAAAGTAGCTATTATAGCTGTCTTTACAATGAGTGAGAGAGCCGAAAGCCCCACGCCCCTGTCCATTCGTCTCCCTCTATCCCACTCTCCTTTAGGGCGCCAGTGTGCGAGCAATGTTCATTGTTATTGTAAGCATCTACTAGGTGATACAAAAAGGGTATACTATTTTTTTTGCAACTTAACTTTGTAAATCTCAAACTATCGGCTTTGTGGGACAGTTGAAGTACTAAAGGTTTTGTAGACTTGTGAAATCGGTCAACAGCTGTATTCCTATAACACCTTTTGTTTTTCAAGTTCCCTCCAAAGCTGATGGTTTTAGAATTACAAAGTTAAGTTTTGAAAAAAAAAGTTTACCCATTATGTGTCACCTTGTATAGGCTACGAAAACCTGCTTAATATTAGGTGGGTCGTAACTCGTACGCTTGTATGCCGAGTTTGGAATAGAAAAAAAATCATCTCCTGTCTATAAACGCTATTGGGTTTATCCTCAATCTTAATCCGACTTGCTGAGTCAGCTGCCGTTCCGCTCCAGTTCTGAGAACCATAAAAGAATGGCGACGAAGTTTACCCCTTCCCCTAGGGTTGTCACAGTCCTATATTATATCGGTACAGCCGGCAAATCTGAACTGATGAATCAGTTTCTTTTTTTTTATTAATGTACTAGGCGAAACAGAAAGGGTATACTTTTTTTTGCAACTTAACTTTGTAAATCTAGAACTATCGGCTTTATGGGACAGTTGAAGTACTAAAGGTTTTGTGGACTCATGAAATCTGTCAACAGCTGTATTGTATCCCTGTAACACCTTTTGTTTTTCAAGTCTACTCCAAAGCTGATAGTTTAAGTATTACAAAGTTAAGTTTTGAAGAAAGAAGTATACCCTTTCTGTTTCAACCTGTATATATTTAACAACATCTGCAAACAAGCATAGCCTATATAAGTAGATGCTTGCAATACCAGTTGGAATTGCTCGCACATTGCCTACCTAAACCGGAGCGGGGAAGTCGGGGGGGGGGGGGGGGGGGTTGGTCTTCCGGCTCTGAGCTTCTCTCACTCGTCGTACGAAATGCAGCTATAATAGCTACTTTACGCCGCCTATCTTCTGTGTGAGATCGGTACTACTCCGGACAAGCTGTAGTCAATTGACTCTCGGATATTTTGTAATTCTACAAATTGGGTCGCGATGTAACATACTGTCCAAGGACCAAGACAGACGCATCAGTAGCCTAGTGGTTAAAGAGTTGTTCTTTTAATCGAGATGTTCCTGCTTCGATCCCCATCTTGGCTGTAAACCCACGTCTGTAGTTCTATAGGGGTAGGCAGAGTTTATTTTTATAGAACCAAGTCGGCGCTAACAAGCGTAACCTGCCTGATGTTAAGCAGTTAACGCAGCCCATCGATGGCGATCTGGGCCCTAAACACGCTAGCTACTCAAAACGTAATAGAAAAGCAAACGCTCGCGATTACGTTTCAAACGCTCCCCTTTTGACATTTTGCTGACACCATACCATATCAGTGTCAGTAGAAATCGTGAAGCTCGTGTCAGCAAAACGTCAAAAGCCGAGCGTTTGAAACGTAATCGCGAACGTTTGCATTTCTATTACGATTTGAGTAGCTAGCGTGGTTAGGGCCCTGAGATGGTGGTTGGTGGTGCACCCAAATTTGGTCGATGTTAGTTCGGTCCCAAAGTCCCAATGTAATATGCGGCGAGCCTATTACTAGTATACCGTCCCGTCCCCCCAATACAACAGCTTGCTACTAATAAAAAAGTAGTATTTTTTTGCCAACGCTTCCGTTCCGAATTCTCGCCCGCCTAGACGACGCCGGATCCCCCCTTCCTAGACGTTGACGTCATACGGCAACCCCTATTGAACATTGCAACCAAGTGGTACTTACTACTTAAGTTTCTACTTGGTTTATGAACAGGTATAAAGGAGAATCGACCACGAAAATCTTTAGGGAGAGTGTTTCAAAACTCAGGTATAATTTAAGTGTATTAACGACCGCTTGGCGCAGTGGTTCGAGCGTAGGCCGCTCGGCTCACTACACCGGGTGGTTGGGGGTTCGATTCCTGTCAGGGTCAATTTCGGAAATGGTCTTTTCGTAATTTGCCCTGGTCTAGGTGTCACCGGGATCGCCCTCAGTCCATTTTACGGTACCCATAGTACAAGCGTTGCTTAGTTTGGGACCGTACAGCTGACATGTAAACGCGTGGTGAAGACAGACTTTACTTAACTTCATATTTTCGGAGTTAAAACCCTTTGATTATTTGACACAACTTTCGTTTTCCAGCCTTAGAACACAATCTAATGGCCCAGAGAACAGTGTCAACGGCATTTAACGTGTAACAGGCACCAATAATAATATCAAAGAAAGAGTTGGTAAAAAAATATGACAATTATTTAAAACTAGTTTCTGCCCGCGACTTCGTCCGCATAAACTTAAGTAAAGTGTTATATGTGTTAATCCAGGTTATAAACTATCTGTGTTCCAAATTTCTTCCAAATCCGTTCAGTAGTTTTTGCGTGAAGGAGTAATAAACATACATCCATACTCACAAACTTTTGCATTTATAATATCAGTAGGTTTTGGTGAAAATTATTTTTTAAAAAGTTTGTGATATATTATATTGTTTTTTATGCTATTTAATTCTAAGCCCGATACTCATCCAACCTACTACTTAAGTATTATTTCGGACTTCTGAAACACCTGTATAATGCCAGAAATTGTTATTAATTTATTTATAACTAGCTGAGCCCGCGACTTCGTCCGCGTGGAATTTAACTTACAAAAAAGCCCGCTCCCGCGTTCTGAGCCCGCACGACAGGACCCATTTTTAAAATTTTGTTTTTCTAAAATAAAAGTAGCCTAAGTTACTCCTTAGAACATCAGCTATCTGCCAGTGAAAGTCCCGTCAAAATCGGTCCAGCCGTATCGGAGATTACCCGGAACAAACACACAGACAGACAGACAGACAAAACATTTTTAAATCGCGTTTTTGTTATTGGTGTCGTATGGACTTTCATATGCATTTAGTGAAAAGGTGTTATTTTGATATTACAAACAGACACTCCAATTTTATTTATTTGTATAGATGTAGAGTATACCTACATAGTAAGTTCCAAAGGACATTTTTTTTTATGTCAGACTACCTTTTTAACCCCTCCTCAGGTATTTAGCCAAACTCCCCACATTCTACAAACGCTCAATATAATAATATTACTTACCAGAGAAATAACGGGTAATAAGTACGCTCAATGAAGAACTAACTTTGTACAGTAGCAATAAGGGTTATTTTGTCGAATCAAACATTTAGATGACATACGGTCAGCGATGGGAACTCTTACGCATGAATGAACGCGACCGTGGGACGCATATCTTTGTTAATAAAATGTGTATAATGAAAGTATATAACCACTAATAAACGGTAAATATTTAAAGACTAAAAAAAATCCTTGCAAAAATATTTCGCCCAACGTGGGGCTCGAACCCACGACCCTGAGATTAAGAGTCTCATGCTCTACCGACTGAGCTAGCCGGGCTGTGGGTGTTGATGCGAAATTCGGGAGTACATTGCTAAAATTATATTATTCTGGCTGGTACTAGTTCCATAATACGGTTTCGTAAGAATTTGTGAATTGTTTGCTTACCTTACCTCATAAGGTAGAAAAAATAATAAAACACAAATGTTAATTATCACAAAATGTAAATAAATGTATCCTTTGTTTATTTTAGAGTTCCCAGATAGCGGAAATAAAAAAACACATGTTATGAAGTAAACTTATACAAAAAAAAACATTAATAAACTCATTCGTTTTATAAATAAATACTGGCCGGCTGGATGCCGTTTTCGTCGCCTCAATAGAAAAATGTGTCCAGATTCTGGCGGAATTGGTTTTAGCTTTTCCCTGGGGCTCGTCGATGGTCAAACCTTGGCATCATTATAGCAGGTAGATTATTTCCACAAGTCGGCATTGGAAAGTGTACTTCCAAGGACAAACATTGACTCCATGTGAAGCAAACGCCCACACAAAGTCGCTTCAGACGCCATGCCTCGTCTCTATTGACTGCCAAAACGTTTGCTAAATCACTGCGATGCTACGCTAGCAGATCTTTGTACAGCAAGTGTAGATTGTAATTCATGGGCAGCAGCAGCCTCCGCAAGGCTCACAACATCTTGATGTATTGGATGATGGGTACATAAGTCCTTAAACTCGATGACGCGTATTCGAAATAATAATATTACAAAATGTAAAAAGACAAGCCCGCTGAGTTTCTCGTCGGATCTTCTCAGTCGAGGTCGCGTTCCGATCCGGTTGTAATTATAAGAAAAATATGTAAAAACTAGCTGTGCCCCGCGACTTCATCCGCGTAGTATTTTAACTTAGCAAAAATTTCGGGATTATCGGGGTTAAAAAGTATCCTATATGTTAATCCCGGTTATAATTTATCTGTGTTCCAAATTTCATCCAAATCCGTTCAGTAGTTTTTGCGTGAAGGAGTATCAAACATACATACATACATACATACATCCACACTCACAAACTTTCGCATTTATAATATTAGTAGGATGACATTTTGTATGTGCCCCCGTAGGCCTAAACAAAATATACGCTTTGACTTTGATTTCGGTGTATGCGGAAAACCACTGTTTATAGGTTGTTTTAAAATATTTTTTTTTTTGCTTCCTTTTTTTATTGGTCACCTAAAAGTGTGTGAAAAATGGGAGTGTATGCCGGGACTACTCCCATAAAAAAGCACCTAAGTTCGTGTAATGCTATATTGATCATGTCAATATCTTAGATCTTAAAATACAACTGAAACGAATACCGCTTAGTTCTAAACTGACCTGAAATAGTGACCTCGTTTATTGAAATAATGATATCAAAGTGTATTTAGTTTATTATGAGCAGGAAAAATTGATTGTTTTCATACGAACATTATAAATGCTTGGCGCTTTTTCGATAAGAAACATGTTTACCCTTGAAGACTTGATAAAAAACTAATTTTATATTTAAACTGTTATGTTTATTTAATACATTAAGTACTTATGCTACTTTTATTCTAGAAAAACATTTTTTTTTTAAATGAGTGCTGTCGCGCGGGCTCAGAACGCGGGAGCGGGCTTTTTTGTTAAGTTAAATTCCACGCAGACGAAGTCGCGGGCTCAGCTAGTGTTTTATATTTTTGGTAGGTATTAGATAATGACGTTATTCCTATTTTAAATATTATTCGCTCTTCGCTCCGCGTAACTTTATTGAATATGGATCTCAATATTCGTAAGACATGTTTTTTAAACAAAGAATGACTTTGAAATAAAACTATTTTTACGGATTATATCGCGTTTATTAAGAAAACAAAGAATGACTTCCTACTTTTCATTTGGCGCGTATATTTATCACCTGTCACAATTCAAGGCGTCCTTGCCAGTCCGAAATTTTATTTTCCCCCGTTAATGTCAATAACAGCCAGTGTTCAACCTCGGAGTCAAAGAAAAATGGTTTAAATTAAGAACGTCCGCTTCCCGTCAAGTTCATTGGCGCTTCCGTTGACTGTCAATTGTTGTAGGGATGTTACATTGTTTTGTGGAATCGATTATTTTCTTGATAGTCTTTAAAATATACACGTAATTAAATGGTATTCACAGAACATCCGTAAATAGTTCTGATCCGGTTGTGGATATATGAAAAAAAACTGTAAAATTGACAATTTGTAAGTGCCCCCGTAGGCCTAAACAAAATAAACGATTTGAATTTGAATTAAAAACTTTGCCATAAAATTGTTGCATACATTTGCTATTCATAGGTCAATGTCAATTCCAAATATCAAATACACATATTTTTACATAAAAGAAAGCGAGCTATAAAAAACGGAATACGGATGGAAAAAGTCGATTAAACACGTTTTCCAAATTTGAATTTATTATTGGTCCAGAATCGAGATTAACGTGAGACGGTATAAATACGTGGGCGATTTATAACGACCTTATAACGTACTAGTTTATGCCCGCGACGTCGTCCGCGTAGTATTTAACTTAACAAAAATATCGGGATTATCGGGATAAAAAGTATCCTATGTGTTAAACCCGGTTATAAACTATCTGTGTTCCAAATTTCATCCTGATCCGTTCAGTAGTTTTTGCGTGAAAGAGTAACAAACATACATCCACACTCACAAACTTTCGCATTTATAATATTAGTAGGATCATTTTAACAACGACGTCGCACGTAAGTAGAGGTATATACCACTTGCCCTCTAAAATACTTAATAAATTGTAAAAGTAATGATTAAGACACTAAAAATAGATGGCGCTAGTGTCAATCTATTTTATGATGCATCTGACGTGCTCCAAGTTTCGAAGAGCAATGGATCTGTCGCAGCCAACTATTCGCCGTTCGATCAACAGCCTAGCCACTTTACTAAACAGCGCCGTTCAACTAGCGGCCTAAATGATATTCAGCCGTATAGTCTGTTACAACATTTAATAAACTGGCTGGCTAATGCTTAGGCAACTGGTTGACATTTTAGTACTACAAAACTTTTTCTAAATACTATCCAAGCAGAGCGACCCGGATGGGTTTAGGTTAGAGTTTTTTTTTTTATGACCCCTCAGAAATCCCACCCGGCAAGTGGGTTCGGTGAATCTAAACAATTTCGTAAAATACCTAATTACCTAATAAAATTATTCCATCAAAGTTGTTTTTTGCCGACGCCTTATTGACAGTTTGGTGAGTTTCGGTGCTAGGTGGCAGAAAGTGGAACTAAATTGAAATGAACAGGCTAGGCAAGTAATTAAACGTCATCGATACAAGTCATTTGCCTAGCTGTTTGATCAAATGGTTGAATATCATTCAGACCACTAGTTGAACGGCGCTGTTTAGTAAAATGGCTAGGCTGTTGATTGAACGGCGAATTAAGTTAGTTGGCGGCGACAGATCCACACCAAACGTTTGATGATCGATGATGACAAGGCACAGCCATAACCGGCAGGTCTTGCGTTCCAATCCGGTGGTAGATTTACCCTCGCCACCTCTCCTGGCAGCGGCCCAAGCCGAGGTCGTGTCCCTTGTGGCGCCCTTGAGCTAGCTGCCCCCCTGCCCCTCTGGCTGGAGCGCACTTGCGCTCGCCCTCTGTCCGGGTGAAGTTGTTATGGCCACTCTGGCCAACAACATATAGTAAAAACCGGCAGGTCTAGGAACATGAAATGTTGAGGAGTTCCTTATATGACTTAGGTGAGAACTAAGAAAGGGTTTTTGAAAATTCATCCCCTAATAAGGTTAAATAGGGGATGCAAGTTTGTAAAGAAATCCCATCAGTCACAAAGATAGTTCAAAAATAAAATGTCAATATTCATTATTAACACCACTCTGAGTCAAGGCTTTGAGGTCGTTATCTATATAAAAAGTTGTCTTTGTCTGTCTGTCTGTTGTGTGTATAGTTCCCACATTCGCATAATGTGGCGACTAATGTAAAAACCGTTAGTGTTTTGTCAATAAAATCAGTCAAGCGTGAAACGATTGGAATTATTTATTGGTTCTGCATGCTGTATGCATTTATCATGTAGGTGTCTAAATCAAGATGTTTACTGTTATTAAATCCAGATTGATATATTTGAGAGTGCACATATATGGGTGTTGGCTGTCGACGCTGCACTAGGCCCAGAAGACATTGACCTGACGATCTATTATTTACCAAAAGGATTGGCAAAAGATGGCCAGTGATATGCTCATATGGAATATTGTAGGCCGCAGTGCTTGGCTTGTTATTGTTTGACCAGTTCTATTCCACCTGGTTTAGATGTTCTCGTATCCGAAGAGTATTACCGGATTAGATCCCCGAGCACGAGTATTGAGCTTAGTTAGACGAGCTAACGGGATTAGTTGTAATTTAATAACCGCACATTCCCAATAAACTTATTCAATATTAACGTATGTTTCTACTTTTTATTATTTACGGAACCCTAACAACTTGCCAGTTAAAAAAACACACGGTCATTGTCGAGGAGAGCCGGTCGCTTGCCCTTAGCGGTACCGTGAACTTGGGCGTCTATATTTTTCACACTGGCAACACCGTTTTTGACAATGACTCGTGAAACGACCGTAATGCATAAAGCTGATTCATACAAACTTGCATATATTATTTACCGTTGCATCTATCGGCTTTGATGACTGATTATGTATTTCATGAGGTGTATCTATATATGAATTTAATATACTTGCCTGCCCACTTATGTAAAATAAACATTGATTGAGCAATCATTTCGTGTTTAGAATGAAAAGCATATTTTAGAAGACTTCGCTTCGCTTTTGACATGTCTTTGTTGACTGGTGTGACGGTGCAAGTTTTGTGGTCACCGATATAGGCCAACCTACCTATCGAGCGGAAACAGGACACAACATTTATAATAAAACCTTTATTAAAAAAAGTGCCGTCTAGAGGCGTCCGAAAGAGGCTTTTTAGTATAAAGCGTAGGAACGAAGCGTTAAAAACAGCTGCGGTGCATAGGTATATGTCGTGTAACGCTACTGACGCTTACGTGCTAAGCGTCAGTAGCGTTACACGATACGTTACATAGAGTGGCCGCGCGGCGAGCGCCCAGAACGTCCGTATAGAACCTTCGCTACAAATAAAACTTTTTAGAAATAAAGCGTGGAAGGTGAAGGCCAAGAATAAGCTATACCAGCCAGATCAAAGAAGGTTCATCGTATAAGTAGGTGAAAGAGACTACCTTAGGTTGGGAGAGACTGAGATACAGCTCCATCAGCTACACTGACAAGAGCTTTTGGCTACTTACATAAAAACAAGGAGACTTATCCAGTACAAAAAATACGCTACTTGATTGGAAAATCGGTTCCTGTAACTTTATTATATTATCGATCGATCGATGCTCGCGGGAAGTCTCTAATTATGTTTTACAATCTTTGACAAGGCGGGACAGTGTTGCCAATTTGCCATTAACCGGGTTTTCCCCAAGACAGGGGTAACTGTTAATTATGTGTGTCACTTTTAGAAGCTTCGCGGAAATGTGTGTTGGCATTCGACCATCATGCAGATACGTTAAAATAATATACCGTTTTGTAATGAAGGAAACACATGTCACAGTAATAAGTGTTAGAGTTGTTTGTGCGTAAAAGGAAAGTGTTTTAAGTAGTAAATATTTTTATTTTAAGTGGGCTCGCGTAGATAGTAGTATAACGAGCGGTCGAGGGATTTGAACCTGCGGCCACCTTGCGGTCGAAAGGTCGTTTTACCGCAACTTTTCATTGGAACTGTCTCCTGTAAGTCAGGATCGACATTGGTGTCCGACAATGTTTCCTTACGAGACCTGGAGGTCTAACTTTTTTGTATTCGTATGGTCCCAAACTAAGCAACGCTTCTACTATGGGCACCGTATAATGGACTGGGGGCGATCCCAGTGACATCCAGACCAGGGCAAATTACGTAAAGGCCATTTCCGAAATTTGCCCCGGCGGGTATCGATTCCGCAACCACCATGTGCTGTGAGCCGACCAGTCCACGCTCGAACCACAGCGCTAAGTGGTCTTCATATTCATTTAAAAGAGACTTAGTAAGATAAGATTTGGCGCACAGGGCTGTAGTATAATCATTTCTTCCATACCAGCAACTGTATATGTGTTCTCACCGCACGGATACACATCACCAATATTTCACACGTGTTATATTCCATCAAGAAACCGGTATATCGTCTGCTTTCTAATACAACAACCCTATTAAAACATCAAATATTTATGCGTTGCGATAAAACATAACTGTGTTACTACAATATATTCAGAATGACCCCAATACATGTACGAAATTTTGAAAATTCTAAACTGATATTCGTATGAAAGAAAAAAAACGGGTATTAAAATTTGCATAGTAATAGACTTATCAAGGTTGATGCCGTTATAAAAAAGTCTAGGTCATGGCCTAGTTGGGACTGCAGAAACCGATAGATTGGCGTTAACGCGCGTTTGGACTGCGTAGACTTGGATGGGTTTTCCATGGGGGCACGTGAAGTGGAATACCAGCATTCTGACGCCATTTCCATTCTGTCCCGCTAATTCCCCCAACTACGCTGTGACTTGTACTATGAGCGGGATCACGTTAATAGTTCAATAACTAGAATGAGGCTCAAAACTAGAATACTAATGTGGTATTCTTCGTATCAAGTAATTAATTTGCATGGTATACAGTGTAGTACGGAAATAATTATTAAATAAATATCGCCAGACGAACACACCAACTGTATGGTCCCAAACTAAGCAACGCTTGTACTATGGGTACCGTACAATAGACTGCGGGCGATCCCAGTGACACCCAGACAAGGGCAGATTTCGAAAAGGCCAATTCCAAAATTTACCCTAGCGGGAATCGAACCCGCAACCACCATGTGCAGTGATTCGAGCGGCCTACGCTCGAACCACTGCGCCAAGCGGACGTCAAAATTATTTACTAGGCAGCGTGGCCATTTCTCTTGAATCAACTTTCGTAGTTATTCTCGTAATGGTCTAAATACCGATGAACGTTTTTTTACTATGTAGGTAGGTACTATTTCCTACTAGAAATTTTTATTTCATGAGGTTAAGAGAAATCTAACATGATAGATCCGGTTTTTGAATCGAAAAAATGCATAACCGGTTTCATTTGTCTAGATGCATGCTAGAGGCTACACTTTTGTGGCCAAGGGTTGCCATAGTTGACGCAGAAACTCCCTATTATTGGCACGAATGGAACTTGTATTTTTTTTCACATGTCAAAAGTGACGCCCAGTTATAGTTGTTTTTATTTATTTGACGCCCGCTAGGCGCAGTGGTTCGAGTGTGGGCCGCTCGGCTCACTACACATGGTGGTTGCGGGTTCGATTCCTTCCGTGGCATATTTCGGAAATGGCCTTTTCGTAATTTGCCTTGGTCTGGGTGTTACTGGGATCGCGCCAAGTCCATTTTACGGTGCACATAGTACAAGCGTTACTTAGTTTGGGACCATACAGTTGGTGTGTCAGTCTGGCGATATTTATTTAGTCAGCCAGTTAAGTGCTATTTTATTGAAAAGAACGGTTGTTGGTTTTAAAAGAGTCATCGGCACTGGTGTCATTTAGTTGGTAGGTATTTTTTTGGAGTCAATGACACTATAGCTTCTTAGTTTAAGCATCCTTGGTCAGTCCAGCGGTGTTCGCAGCCCGCAATATAAAAATGTGCCATTTATTTCACGAAGCTTTTGGTTGAACAAGTGTCCAATACTTATGTAGATATCATTTCATCTCAAGATGGTATTATGAATAGGTTAGTTTTGGTGCGCAAAAGGTCAGGTCATGCAAATTGGTCGCCCATTGGACACCGGTACTAAGGATCGAATCTAGTTTAATTGACCCCAAATGCGTACGAGTATGTTGAAATAATGTGTGGTGTAATTTTTTACTAGCGACCATATTTGCCGATCATAAAGATTATGATTGTCTGGATTATGAATAACTTGATGATCCAGTGATTACATAGTATATCCCATTTTGTAATAAATACTGTCAGTTAGATAAGTTATAACCCAAACTCTATAAAAAGGCATATTGACCATCTGAAATCCACTTTGAGATTTTAGTTTTTCTGCAGACTTTGAAGAATACGTTTCGCCATCTAAAAAATCCGGGATACTGATGGTTTAGTGAAGTAATTAATGAAACGAAGCCAGCCCTACCCAAGCGATGATCACACTCGATGAGACCAGTTCGTTGACAAAACGCTGTTATGCAAACCTACTATTTCAGTGTGCGACATGACTATTGCACAATTTACCGGTGTTCCGGCGATGAGACACGTATTAGGGGTATTGTAAGAATTGCAAGAGCAGAGCTACTCTATCGACGCGACGCGACGGCCACATGTCCTGTTGCAACGCAATACCGAATCGATTAAGTTCCGGTTTTCACACGACAATAATTTCGTACTCACGCGAGAACAAACATTTCTCGTTTATAAAAATGTGAGCAGCCAATTATATGTAATTCGCAATAAGTCCTATGGGGAAGAATTTAGAAAATGGTCTCATCGAAATTATATCCGGTCTGGGTGTTAATAGGATTGGTACCAGCTCATTTGTCAAGGCTAATGTTCCAAATCTGTACGTTTGAGATTGTTATAACTATTGTTTTGTTCCAACATTTCTATAAGGACAGAGTATTTAGATATACTTATGTTCCTGTGTCCCCTAGCTGGGGCAGAGGGCTTCCACAATGCGCAGCCATCCCGTTCGGTCTTGAGCATCGCGTTTTAATTCGCTCCAAGTCTTCCCTATGTTCTTCGCCTCTGCGATGATCGTCCGCCGCCATGTTTGCTTTGGGCGGCCACGCTTACGCTTTCCTTGGGGATTCCAGTCTAGGGCTTGTCTCGGTATGTGATTAGGGTCCCTTCGGAGCGTGTGGCCGATATTTAGATATACTTATATCTATAAGTATTTAGATTTTACTATATTAGCGATATAATAGTGGTGGTAATAGACACAAGCCGAATCGCGGACTAAGCAATGATTTTTTGTTACCGATTTCGTCCCACCCTGGTCAAAAGTCTCCCCCATTCTCCTCTTCTGTCCTCAACGACTTATTGCCAGTCCCTCTCGAAGGCGTCAGTGTCTACTGCGGCGCCGCTTGCCAACTCCTGAACCCTATCGATTCAAAAAGCAGCCTACTTGGCCAGGCCCATTCTGTTTATATGACCTGCCCATCCCTACATGAGTTTCTCTGTCACCACTATAAGAGATTATTGGGGTTGTCTGTACCACACAACACCGTTTAGTTACTTAGACTTATTTAATTCGTCTTGTATTACAAAAAAACGCGAAGGTCGAATCAATGAAAGAACATTGCCAGAACATCCGCAAAAATGCGTTGAGTCACTAACATACCGTATTATACAGTAACGTCACCACTAGAGCGTAATCGAGTTATAATCATAATCGATTACCGTTCATACCGCGCACATATCGATACAGATAATGTTGGTATGAAATAATACCTCATTAAATTATACAAGTGTGATCGATTAAAGTTAATTTATTCTGAATGCGTCCGTAAGAAGTTGAAGTGTGTTGCCAGGTGCGGTGACTTTACTACCCCACCTGTAAGGATTGGTCGTTTCTTTTTTTTAATGGAGCAGTTTTATCTTCTTCTTCCTTTCTCAAAGGTTATTACAGATTCATCAATGACTTAGCAGTAAAAAAGTATTCATAGTTCATTTTCTAAGATTAGAACTGTGGTTGTTTATCAAGCGTTATTTCTACCCTATGTCAAGCCGTCTTCAGTCAACACGAAAACTGGGGCTATTGTTACATTACATCTATAAATACGGACACATACAGAACGGTCGTGTTCCTTGGTGCGTGTCGTCGGCCGACTTCCGCACTTTGTCGCGTGCTTCGTGAGAGCGAAACATGCATGCTATTCCACAATGGCACCACCGAATACGGGAGATAGCATTTATTCCGCTGGCAATACAATCGATATTGAAATGAATTTACATTTTCCGGCGGTAAAATATATTGTTGTGTGGTATTCGATGTTGGTGTTACGTGAATTTGAATCGTAGTCTTTGTTGTGTGCCAGTAGAGTTGATATTCAATTGATTGTACGTTTCCCAATAGTATAACAGTGTTGTGTATACTTCTTTCTAGTTACGTGACGGTCATTTACTTTTTCTATGATCGAGGGTTGCGTGCGAATATTATTGCGGTTAATATTGTTTACGGACGTGGCTATAATCAATTACCTCGCTCCCTCGTAACGAGGAGAATGGTCAAGAATTGTCTGTTTACCGTAGAACGGAGCCAATGAAATTGCATTGAATTATATTCTTAACTAGCTGAGCCCGCGACTTCGTCCGCGTGGAATTTAACTTAACAAAAAAGCCCACTCCCGCGTTCTGAACCCGCACGACAGAACCCATTTTTTTCATTTTTTTTAATTTTGTTTTTCTATAATAAAAGTAGCCTAAGTTACTGCTTATAAAATCAGCTATCTACCAGTGAAAGTCCCGTCAAAATCGGTCCACCCGTTTCGGAGATACTCTTTGATTTCATGTGTTTTTATTTTTTTACGCGGAACCCTAATTGTTTTTCAAAAATTAAAGTAGCCTAAGTTACTCCCTATTACATCTGCTATCTGCCAGTGAAAGTCCCGTCAAAATCGGTCCAGCCGTTTTGGAGATTACCCGGAACAAACACACAGACAGACAGACAATTTTTTTTTAAATCGCTTTTTTGCTATAGGTGTCGTATGTACTTTCATATGCATTTAGTGAAAAGGTGTTATTTTGATATTACAAACAGACACTCCAATTTTATTTATTTGTATAGATTACAAAACGGGTACCTACCTGTAACCATGTTTCATATTGTAATTTTATTAATAACATTTTTATACTCCCTGCCTCCCCTTTTTCCCTTCCTTATAGAGCATCTCAGCTGTTATTCTAACACATATGCCCACTGGTCATGGGCAGGGCATACTATGCTCATGTTACGGGGAAGCTGAAGCCTGAATAATGCCGACTGTCCTATTCACCGACGACGAATGAAGCCTGTAAAATCTAGACTTTCATAAATAACGTCATTGAGCGAACTTATAACCCTTATAACACAGCATAACTTTTTTATATACGTAAATTTTCCGTTTTTTTCCGGTTTTCCGGTAATTCAGAAATATACTGTAAACAAAACATACAAAATAGAGTCTTATATTTATAAGTGTGTAGAGTAATTCGGTGAGATCACAGCTTCACTTTTAGATCAGTTAATTGCAACAAAAAAGTACTAAACAAGACGAGCCGTATAATTGCTGTTTTACCACGGTTATCTGTTATGCGCGGTTGATTGTGATGTTGACATGAATATACATTTGCTAACTGTATGGAACAAATTACACATCGGTTATCTTATAGGCTTCGTCGTTTGCTGGGCGCTTATGCAGACAGAATGCAAAAAAAATAAGCAACTAGCGTATATTTAAGCAAGTCTTAACGCGATGTCAATCGAATTTGAGGACGCGTCAAATAAAAGATGACAGATAAAGACGACTCAAACATCTAAGGGCACACCATGTTTTTAAACGTGCGTTGACGTCAACGTCCTTTTGGTCAACATTTAGTTCTCTCCACACCTTTATCTCGCATAAATTTGACATTTCAACGTAGTGTATTACCTAGTAAATATGTTTGCACATGCTTCAACACCCATCATATCATCAATTGAACGTTGAGACGTCGGTCGACACGTGCTCAGTGTCAACGGGAGCTAATTGCCGATGGACGCAGTACTTAACTGCGACCATTGATTAATGGAGACTGTGTTGCCATACTAGGAAATTGAACCAATTTTGGGAGATTATTTAAAATTATAATCTTAATAACTGATATTTAATTATCATGTTGCAACTACCTGTCCGTGACATATTTCTACATAAATATTGACAGCGAATTTGAAATAAATTATTGCCAATATTTCACAGCTGTTACGATATAGAAATTCGTCAATAGTTGCTTTGACAGCAATGTTTTTGTATCATTGACACGGGATATTATATCCATATAGTGTCTTATATGATACTCAGACTATACGATTTTTTTGTTTAAAAGGAGTCGCTTAATTGAAGACAATTAGTTTTAGTGGTTGTTACAGATTATTTACGTAACATTAACAGATTGAAATTTGTGATTGGTTGCTCTAAAAGTCGTTTGAAAAATGTTTACTCTGCTTTAAATGGAACTTCTATGTACAGGATTACAATGTTGCTATCCCTTACCTACACCCAGTGCGCGAAATGATAGCTCTATTGGCATTCTTATTCTCAGGCGTGCAATGTATCACAGGAGGCTTGACAAGCTGTTGACATTTTGATCCGTCGTTTATTTCAACGACTCACGCTCAAACCATTTTCTCCATGCTCGCGTATGTTAGTTAGATTCGCCGGTCACTGCGGTGAAAACCGTGTTATGTACTTTTTGTTTGAACACTGCGTGTGAAATCTTAAACATATATTTTACATAATAACCGTGTTTGTTTCCTGGTGTAAATTAGCATTAGCTGATCATATGACATTGTTTTATATACGCTTGAGCTATGTGAGATTCGCGACGCAATTCACATTTGAGAATTTATAGATTCTGACTATTCACAAGTGCTTTGTTGGGCTACCATCCTACTAATATTATAAATGCGAAAGTTTGTGAGTGTGGATGTATGTATGTATGTTACTCCTTCACGCAAAAACTACTGAACGGATTTGGATGAAATTTGGAACACAGATAGATTATAACCGGGATTAACATATAGGATACTTTTTAACCCAATAATCCAATACTACGCGGATGAAGTCGCGGGGCACAGCTAGTAATACATAAATAAGTAAATATCGCCCGATTTACACACCAACTGTACGGCCCCAAACTAAGCAACATATGTACTAAAGGTACCGTACAATAACATGGGGGCATCGATTGCGATTGGCTTGCTGTTTCTGGTAGTGTATACCAAATCTTTTCTTTTGAAAATAATAACCATTGGGTTTGTTATCATCTCTTTTAAGTGTAGCAGCATTTCGAATTGTTGGTAGAGTTTGACTGTGATAAGTGATTTTTTGGTCGAATTGAATAAATAAAAACTAATTTGGTACCATAACCCCTGCTGCAAGGAAGTGCGCAAAATTACACATGATATGTAACGTCGGTGTTATGTTCCACAAATGGTGGCCACCGATGAGACAATTACGTCATGTCGACCGCATGCGCACCACATGGCCTGGCTCTTGTTTACGACATTGTAATTTTTTTATTGCCCGTCCTATTGGTCTTGGAGTTCATTGTTTAAGTTGCGTTTCGTGTTTGTTACGTCCTCTGCACTTGTTGGTGTAGTATGATCGACCGCAGGGACTTCGCAGTTCAAAAATGATTTCGTTATACATAAGAATACTAAGCAGTGATAGCCGATTGGTTAAGCACGTGTCTTCGAAATTTTTGTGCGAATCACAATTTCAATATATGATTATGACGGAAAACGTCGTGAGGAAACCTGCATGTCTTATAAAATCTAATCAATTTTCAAAAGTCATGTGGAATCCGCTAATCCAAACTGGGTCAGCGTGGTGGATTACGACATGAACCCCCTGTACAGAGGGGAGGCCCGTGCCCAGGAATGGGACGTCAAAGGAGCTAAATTATTATTATTTGTAGTATTGTACATAAATATTATAGATAGTTACGTCTAAAATAGCTAATTGAACCTTAAGGCGCTTATATTAAATCGTTATTTTGAGTACGCTTCAGAATTTGGGACCCAAGTGAATATATTCAAGGATCTGCAGGACACCCAAATCCTCACCAACTTAAGTGACTAAGCGTCGTCGTATCGGGGTTTTTTTTACATATTTAATAATTGTAAAATTAAATAGCTTCGTAAATCTGCTAACTGATTGGTGTGGTGTGTCTGTTTAAACTTTCAAAGATGTCGGTCGTGACGAATTCCTCTTATAAGTACACCAGCTAAACTCTATTTCAGCATTACATGCAGCTTGGACACGACTTGTTATATGTCGTTTTAAATTATTTACGATGGTTGGTCCTCCCTCGGCTCTCCCCTCGGCCGGAAACAGAACGGGTTTACTTTTTAATTGTTGCCTTGCCCGTCTTTCGTGAATGTCGCACTTAACTGTCGGATGTATTACGATAATGTTGCTCAGTTGTAAATAAATTAAATATTTTAAAGAATTGAGTAGGGGGTGAGTCTGTTGCCATTATACTGGGCATTTTGCTCCTAAATGCGAGGAGATATAAGGGCTATAGTCCACGATGCTGGCCCATTCCGGTAGGTGAACTTCACACGTTTTAGAAATACATACATGTTTTCCCACGTCTGTCTGGTTGATATAAAGTAAGTCTATTTCTTCGGCGATTATAGTCGTAATGATATTATTTTCTTTTAACAGCTGTCATTGAAAATGTTTAGACAGTTAATCTATGCGGAAGACATTGCGGTGAACATTTTATTGCGGCGGATGTAAAGATAGCCTGATGTTTGAATTTTTCGTCTGAAATATCCTACTAATATTATAAATGCGAAAGTTTGTGAGTGTGGATGTATGTATGTTTGTTACCCCTTCACGCAAAAACTACTGAACGGATTTGGATGAAATTTGGAACACAGATAGATTATAACCGGGATTAACATATAGGATACTTTTTAACCCAATAATCCAATACTACGCGGATGAAGTCGCGGGGCACAGCTAGTCTACGATATATTTCAGTTCAATGTCACCCATCAATTTTGTGGTTGTTATAGTTCTAATATGTTTTTAATCTGATTTATATTCTAAAGATACTTAAATAAATACTGCTTTAAATTATTAGAATATTTAGTTGTGTATTCTACAGAATGGCCATGGTCAATTCTATGAAATGAATCAGGATAATCTACATTAAATGGACGGGTAACCGGTGTAATGGGTATGTGCTGTTTAGTCTAGAAAAATCTAGAAAGAGATTCCGTCTAGAAAAACCGGTTCGTCGATGCTCTATTTTAATACTAAGGCAAAGAGGATACGCTCTATTGTAATAATATGTTGTAATCTAAGTAATTATAGTACATACACCAACAGTAATTCCGTAACCATTGAACGAAACATCCATTGTACGTCCAGTAAGTAATCTATGCGAAGATTAATGTGCGCGCTAAAAGTGAAACCTGGTACATTTGAATTCAAAACTCATTAGCCGTGTCGTGTACCGAGGAAAGTGGGAAGTTGATTGCGTAACGTGGCAACATTGGATCCTTTTGCCAAACGTCGCTAAAATTATTGCAATGGGTAATGGAATATAGTATAAGCTAGAGCTAGGAGAAGGGTGATTTCAAGGGTTAGAATTAGGCGATATTTGATGCCAACTGTAAAAGTAGTTGTTACAAATGTCATTCGACTCATTTCATTCGATTTTGCGTGATTTTGATAAACTATAATAACTCTTTTTCCAACTCCTCTTATTATTTATTTCGAATAAATTCGTGCGTGTTCGAACCTCGACGTCATTATGGTCACCATTGTCGATCCTGGTTTACAGGAGTAACAGTGATGGGAGTGCGTGGAGGGACCAGTCCCTTTAAAACAAAAACTATAATAACTAATATTGGTACGGATGCTGATATAAGTATTGCAAAATTCAAATATATGCGGAGCAGCCGACCGTTTCTTTACATTTGATTAATATGATCATGCCAATCGAATGGTCCCGAATTTCTTTATTAGTTTATTAGGGCATAACATAATAGATAACAATCAATGTCTAAATACGTAAGATATATGTAAGTATATAGTCTATCTAATAGTGGAAATCCGGTTGAAATCTGTTCAGCCGTTTGCCCGCAACGCTCGCACAACACACAACTTAGAATTCTAAAATTATTTATTTTTACTTACTCAGATAGACGATTGAATAGCCTATTGCACAAATATGCCGTCAATGTACAGACAGACTCAGCTCAGTTATAATTATATCTATATATAAAACTTATACTTGGGAGATAACTTTTACTGTAGTAAATAAATTAATTAGCTAGTTTTTAAGCGAGTATGAGGGATGCCTTTTAAGTTTTGTCGTTTGAAGAAAAAAACACAACTAGAACCTTATAGTACTTTTTATTGTTTTTCAAAGTATTCACCACGTAGCTTAATACACTTTTCCATTCGCTCAAACCAGTTATTATAACATTTATTCCACTCTAAAGTGGGGGTGTTCAAAATGGCTGACTTGAAAGCGTCGACTGCTTCTTCACTGGACTGGAACCTTTGACCACGAAGACTTTTCTTAATTTTAGGAAATGTAAAAAAATCGTTAGGGCTTAGGTCAGGACTGTATGGAGGATGGTCAAGAATTTCTACTTTTTCCTGCTTCAAATACTAAATCGTTTGACGAGCGCTGTGTGAACTTGCATTGTCGTGGTGCAGGATGATGCGTCGCTTTGAGTTAGATTTTCGAAGTTCGGCGATGACTTGTGGTAAACAAACTGTGGTATACCACTCTGCGTTAACCGTTCTACGATCATCAAGTGCAATAGTCGCAACATGGCCGGTTTTTCTAACGAACGTGGCCACCATCTTCTTTGAAGTGCTTCGAGAACGAACAACTTTAGTCGGCTTTGGCTCGTCTTGAAAGACCCAGATTGTAGATTGTTGTTTGGAATCAGGATCGTAGGCATAGATCCAAGATTCGTCACCACTGATGATGTCGTAGACGTGATTTGACTCTCCTCGGTTGAACCTTTGCACAGTTTTCTTACACCATCTGACGCGGGCCGCCTTGTGATCGTCGGAAAGCAGATGCGGTATCCAACGGCAAACTAGCTTTCTTACACCAAGCGCTTCATGCAAGATCTTCTGAATGGTTGTCCCTGAGATGCCTAATAGAGCCTCTATCTCTCGATACGTCACATGACGATCTTCGAGAATTAGTTGTCTCACTCCAATGATGTTATCTTCAGTGAATGCAGATTTTGGGCGACCTTCGCGAGATTTGTCACTAACACTAGTATGTCCACGCTGGAATTCTAAATACCAGCGTTCGACAGTCCGCAGACATGGGGCTTCATCCCTGAACACAGATATTAGCTCTTCAAAACACTGAAGCCGTGTCAGGCCTCTTCTAAAGTTGTAGAAAATTATTGCACGAACATTTTCCTTAGAAAGATTCATTTTCGTACGTAACCTGACAGATTATAATCGACGCTGTGACTAAACAATAACATTAATCCTAATACATTCAACTGTTTTGAGATTCGAAATTTAAACACATTCGAATATAGAACAGTTCCAAATTCAAAATTGCCGGGAATTATGGAAACGACAGAACTTAAAAGGCATGCCTCGTACCAAGTGTTGAACGGGATACGTTAATTGACTCTATTAGTCGAGTAATCTAGCTAGTTAATTAAGAAAGCTAAGATATAAAGTTAAACGTGTGACGCTATTGAAACTATTATAAGCTATTAAAGTATGCCAGTCAAATAGTGTGTCGCCTTACCCCTTGTTTGGACTGATCAAACTTTTACAGTGATCTATTCTGTCGTCCATATTTTGTGCTGTCAAAAAATAAAGACTAAAACTTAAACATATGTAAATGTAGAAGTCAGTGTAATCTCACAGCTGAACAACAATACTCGTAATTGTATGTGCATAATGAATTCAGGTTACATGACGAGTTACGAGCTAAGCTCATAATGATATAGCAATCGTAATTACCGCTATTATTATTCAATTGTAGTATTTCGAATGAAAATTGGCACTTGCTATTATTGGCTTAATTGTTTAGCTAGGAGACTTGCAAGTAATACGTAAGATGTGGCAAGTTCGCCAACCCGCTCTGGGCCGGCGTGGTGGACTATGGCCCGACTTTTTCTCGCATGGAGATGCTAGCAATAATAGTAATAGACTCACCCCCCACCCCCTATTATATTGGCACCAAAATACAATCAGTGAAATGTGAGTACCTTGCAGTGCATGTCTGCCAAACCCTTGGGGGAAATACAGGCATGATTGGGTATTTACAAAATAAAAAATAAAATAAAATGCCGTCTAGGGACGCCCGAAAGAAGCGAAGCTTTATAGTATAAAGCGTAGGGCGCTACAGCTACCACTAGGTATAAAAATACCTATACATATCGTATAACGCTACTAACGCCATCGTGTAACGCTACTGACGCTTTGCACGGATAGAGAGGCTGTATAGAAGCGGCAAGCGCTCCGAACGTCCGTATACAAACATCGATTCAAAAGTATAACTTAATTATGACGTAACATTCCACCATACTTCGTGAACTAAATAAAAGGCCCATCGTAGCCAACTTACTACACCATAAATAAAACGCCCATCGCGAAGACGGCGATTTTAATTTCCATGGATGACGTCACGCCCTGATATTATTATGACAGACATCGCTAACCGCGCGAAGTATATCTATGAAGTCTTATAAATAGATGCGAGTTTATAATTTGCAGGGAAATTGCGTGAGTCTGGTTTCGATCATGGGAAAAGATAGGTATTAGGGATATTTTACTCTTATATTTTATCTTAGTTAAAAGTTTTTGACTTTACTGTAAGTACTTCGTTTGATGTTCTGGCCAGCCATTTTGTTTACATTAATATTGTTGATAAATTAACTATAAGGATAAGTGCTTACAAGTTATGCTAGCTCTTATAATTTATTGATATTTTAGCATCCCTTCTGCGTTTTAAATTCAATAAAAAACCTTTTATCGATGTTTTCACATGCAATAAAATATTAACAAATTCTCCCGTACTGCTAGGGTATTTTTCTTACACTAGCAACACCGCCATCGACCGCAGTACGCCGCGGTGTGGGGTGGGGGGCGTGCCGCTTGTCAAATCGAATTTGCTCCCGACTTATAATTTGCAATTATTTTAATAGAATAAAAAGCTTTTTCATGAATTAATTCACGCGATATTTCAATGCCCGTCCGACTGCTAACGTTTTATGGTCACGATTGTTCCATATAAGTTGGAATACGGCTGCGATGAGACGCGTTCGCGGCCCAAGGGACGGCTATTTTTGTTTTGTTGCCCACTTTTATTGTAAATATTGTTTTTAGTGTCGAAATACGGCGGTGCAGTGGTCTTTATCAACATTTTCTAAGACATCGGTCCCCGTCCGACCGTGAAGGTGTTACGTACGAACTATTTAGCTGCTGAAATACTTTCGAAACACTGCGAGTAACGAATTGGTGCCAATGTTAGTACAAAAACGGTTTTGTGTCCTAAAATACAGTGCCAAAGGTGTTGATTTCACGGATTTATACGATTACAGAGTGTATTTAAATTCGCAGTGATCATTGTGTCAAATTTTTGAGAATGGAACGCGTTCCTTTGTTTTTATTTACAAAGAGAAAATAGTTTTTTTTATTTTATTTTTTTATGAAAAAAAGTGAAAATATTAGAACTTTGGTACAGTGGCTTTTTGACAATATGAGTAACTAAATGGCATTTTATTAATTGAAATGTCTACATGTTAGTGCCTTACAATGAGGAGGATGTTTGGTGTGTGCTCGGATAGTTGGATGCTCTGCGGACAGAATGTGAGGCGCTAGTCATACTCGGCTGTCACTAGATGTTGTCTGTATGTCTGTTTCTGTTTTTTTATAATCTTTTTTTTCTGGCATCCTTATTTCAAAAAATATATTTGTCTCTTAAGGTTGGTTGTCATAACTGGAACCACAAATTATTTCATAATTTTTTTCAAGACATTTCTGATAACATATTTTACCTAAATCATGATTCTATGACACTACAAGGTGAAACAAAAAGGCTATGCAATTTTACTTTGTAAATCTAAAACTATCGGCTTTGTGGGACAGTTGAAGTACTAAAGGTTTTGTAGACTTGTGAAACCTATCAACAGCTGTATTCCTATAACACCTTTTGTTTTTCAAGTTTCCTCCAAAGCTGATAGTTTTAGAATTACAATGTTAAGTTTTGAAAAAAAAGTATACCCTTTCTGTTTCAATCTGTATAGCTACCTGAATCAAAATGCTAGTCCATGATTTATGTGTATAAATAAAAAAAAACTAAATTCAGAAAAAAGTATGCCTGTATCTATGGTAGGTTCAAATTTCTTTACCTACCCGCCTGCCCTTGTGGCTCATATTTTTCAAATAGGGATGTCAAATTATTATTATTTAACTCTTTGGTAGCATTGTGTTCATTGCATGTAACAATAATTCATCATTAACCAAGTACTAATTTGAGTTGGAGGTTTTACATGTTTTATAATAATACATTATCTATATTAACCATTATATTCAATAATTATATTTGTGTGGTTAATTGTTTGAATTAACAATATAACGCTTGTAACATGGAAATTTAACCAGGAAAATAAGTAAAGGTTAAATTAATGTATGAAATTCCAGTGTGTTTAGCTTACCTTTATGTTCATAAAATTATTCACCTCCTAAATGTCTTGACCAATTTTGATGATATTTTTTCTACTCATTTTAGCACCTGTTTGGTTGTTAGTTAAAGTTTGACCTGGTAAGTGGCTCTGTTGTCAACGCCCAAAAAATATGCGAGTAAAGCAGAGTGCTCAAACTAGTGATAAATACCTAAATTATATATTAATGTATGAAACAAAAACTTTCAAACGCTTAATACGAAAATTGCGCGGACGGAGGAGTATGAAATTTGGCACACTTATAGTTTATATAGAGAAGGAGTGCAGAAAGCTAACATTTTTATATTACAATACTTAGAAATACATCAAAATCAATAAGTAAAACATTACACACACCCAACTTGAATTGACACACACAGATTTGTAACCTCCACACCGACTGACAAACTGTGACAGTTTTCGGGGGCTGGGACTGCCATAGTGCATTCTGCGTGCCAGTATCAAATAGTCTGACAATAAAACCTTAATGGTGTTTAAAATTAATTATGGTCGAATTTCGACAATTCTAACGGGAATACTAGTTTAAAAAGAATTAAACGCAATGAGGCTGCTTCACACCTCTGTTCCCCCCCCCCCCGGAGGATACGGGTGTGATGGTTGGAGAAATAAGTAGGTAGTCACATTTCCTCAAGCTATTATTATTCCTACGTCCAAGCTAGCTATCGTCAAATCTCAATGCATTGTGCGGTTTGCGAACAAACAAACAGTGTGTGCCTTATAACGTAACAATAAATAGGTATATCATTGTTGATTCAATGCCGCAATGCGTGTGGGCACTGACGTCATCATGTGTAACTAATAGGTAATCTTTTAGATCATTCATAAATACCGCCAGAGTAATACCAACTACTCGTATATCGTCCCGAATCATCCTTACTTATATAATACTACTAGTTGCTGCCCGCGACTTCGTCCGCGTAGACTTAAGTAAAGTATTCTATGTGTTATTCCCGGTTATAAACTATCTGTTTTCCAAATTTTATCCAAATCCGTTCAGTAGTTTTTGCGTGAAAGAGTAACAAACATACATCCACACTCACAAACTTTCGCATTTATAATATTAGTAGGATAAATGCGAAAGTAACTCTGTCTGTCTGTCGCGCTTTCACGCCAAAACTACTGAACCGATTGAAATAAAAATTTGGTACACAGATAGTGTGCGCCTGAGAAAGGACATAGGCTACTTTTTAATTCGAAGAAAGTGTTGTAAGGGGTTGAAAGGGGGGATGAAAAGTTGTATGGAAGTATCGTCATTTTTAGAGCTAGAGGCATGAAACTGAATATTCAGGCTGCTGATTCGATTTACATAAATATGACATTCAAAGTGTGTAAAAGTTTTATCCTCAAGGGTGTAAAATAATTGGCCTAAATAATTAAAAATGCTACCCAAAGACACTATTCCACGCGGACGAAGTCGCGGGCACAGCTAGTAAGAGATATGACGCCGCTTACGTCCAGAATTGAGAATGACAATGAGAATTCAGAACGCAATCGTCAAAGGTTGGCGGGGGGTATCGGGGAACACGGCGAATTGTGATTGGTCCGTTCAAGGCTTGATCTTGAATGGACCAATCAGATTTCTGGTGCGCCGCGCGGTAACACATGCAGTGGTAATGCATATGGTAAGGGCGGGAGTGCCCAGCTATGCGACGTTTGTGGCTTATTGATCTGTGTCTCAAACAAAGCATCGCTTGTACTATGGGTGCCGTACAATACAAGTGACTGTGGATCCCATAGTCCCAATTATTTGTGTAATTCTTAGTAATATCAGAAGGCAACACACTGGAGCTATTATAATATTTATATTAATATCTACTACCCTTTGTAATTATTGAATATAAGCAACTGGCGATAAAAAAAAAATAAAAAAAAATGACATGTAAAAAGACAAGCCCGCTGAGTTTCTTGCCGGATCTTCTCAGTCGAGGTCGCGGTCCGATCCGGTTGTAGATATAAGAAAAAAATAATAATGTAAAATTGACAATTTGTAAGTGCCCCCGTAGGCCTAAACAAAATAAACGCTTTGAATTTGAATTTGAATAGACATTGCACAGGTAAGTTACGAAAGGGCTCTGAAATTTGCACCGGCGGGAATCGAGTCCGCAACCCTACCGTGAAGTAATAAGGGTACCCTCGAATCACTAATCCAAGCGATCCTGGTTGGACACCACTCTGGTCTCAAAACTAGGTGGCTAGGAGTCTAGGACCTACTCTGAAAACTATAAATTGAAGATTGATCAATTTTCCGTCCAGCATTTCTACATCAGAATATCACATTTCAAATTCCCAATAATTATTTTATTATCCTCTTTATGACCCATAAATGTCCGGGATGAGGCGTGGTCCGACTGCGAGCGAGTGGCGGCGCCGATGGTTAGTTACGAGCGGAGCGTGGGCTGCGTCTGCGCGGAATATCAATGATTGAATACGTAATGCATTGACAATGCGTAGTACTCGTCAAATTAAATGATAATATTGTTTGGTGGGTGTCATTTGTACATCTGCCGACCTTGTTAGAGAATAGTAATACTAGGTAGGTACTTGGTACCTACCTACATATAACATCTTCCATACAAATAAATAAAATTGGAGTGTCTGTTTGTAATATCAAAATAACACCTTTTCACTAAATGCATATGAGAGTACATACGAGACCTATAGCAAAAACGCGATTTAAAAAAAAATTGTCTGTCTGTCTGTCTGTGTGTTTGTTCCGGGTATTTCCGAAACGGCTGGACCGATTTTGACGGGACTTTCACTGGGAGATGGCTGATGTTTTAGGGAGTAACTTAGGCTACTTTAATTTTAGACAAAAACAATTAGGGTTCCGCATAAAAAAATAAAAACACATGAAATCAAAGAGTATATCCGAAACGGCTGGACCGATTTTGACGGGACTTTCACTGGTAGATAGCTGATGTTATAAGCAGTAACTTAGGCTAATTTTATTTTAGAAAAACAAAATTTAAAAAATGGGTCCTGTCGCGCGGGCTCAGGTCGCGGGAGCGGGTTTTTTGTTAAGTTAAATTCCACGCGGACGAAGTCGCGGGCTCAGCTAGTTACAACTATAATTTGTAATTGGTAGATTCCGTAGTTGTAGGCATAGCAAGGGGGAAGTCGGGCGGTCCTTTCATCAGAACCTTTCGCCCTTCTTAGGCCCGTATTAATAAACCGATCTTAAGTCTGACATTTCCAAGATCGCTCTCAGACTTGAGATCGATTTATTAATACGAGCCGTATTTATTAGATTAGTTTCATTCCCGCCTCCGGTTCCACCTCTGCTACACGCTTGCAGTTGAGCCCGAAACCAACCATTCCAAAATCATAGACAGTTGTTAACCTAGTTTGGGTGAAATTTTTACGAGCGCGCCGTAATATATTACGCTGCATGGAGTAGATGTTAGGTCAGTATTTGTTATAATTATTTTACTGTGCACGCTTTTCCTTGTTCCTGTTGCAAAGACGTAATTAGTTTTGGATTTCTACAATTTTCTTCCAAGGACTCTGAAAATCATGACCACTTGGCGTGGTTCGAGCTTAGACCGCTCGGCACACTGCACCGGGTTGTTGCGGGTTTCATTCCCGCCCGGGCAATTTTCGGAAATGGTCTTTGGGTAATTTGGTCAGGTCTGGGTGTGACCGGAATCGGCCCCAGTCCATTGTCCGATACCTACAGTACGAGCATTGCTTAGTTTGGGACCAAATATAGTTGGTTTGTCAGTCTGGCGATATTTATTGAGTTGACTTACAAGCCTTATTTCTTTACACCTCCAAGGGACCGTAGCTTTTGATATTGATATCAACTTGATAACTCAATCCGTTTCTGAGAAAAAGGGTCCTTAAAGACAGACAGACAGACAGACAATGTGTGATCCTATAAGGGTTCCGTTTTTCCCTTTTGAGGTACGGAGCCCTAAACAAGTGGCAACAATTTTTTGTGACTCGTAACCACTCGAGATAAAGGCTATTATATATATCATTAAGTCAAGCACTCCACGCCACTCGACCGCTATCAACCTCGCGAGATAAGCAAGAGCTATGTTCTTTTAACTATCACTGATTGTTCCTGACGAGGTGACGTCACAGTTGTTCCGAATGTTTTTAAAGACGGGTTTTGTTATTAGGTACAGTATGCGCGCTGTAAGTTGGCCAGCCGTGAAGTTAGACGCATATACAGGCTGAAACAGAAAGGGTGTACTTTTTCTTCAAAATTCAACTTTTTAATTCTAAAACTATCAGCTTTGGAGGAAACTTGAAAAACAAAAGGTGTTACAGGAATACAGCTGTTGACAGATTTCACAAAACTACAAAACCTTTAGTACTTCAACTGTCCCACAAAGCCGATAGTTTTAGATTTAGAAAATAAAGTTACAAATAAAATTGTATATTATCCTTTCTGTTTCACCTAGTATATGTTTCGTATGAAAAACATTCACTTAATCGCCATTGTTTTTTTTAATATTTTTTGAAGCGAAGCTTCTATACGGACTTTCTGGGCGCTCGCCGCGCGGCCACTCTATCCATTCTAAACGTCAGTAGCGTTACACGATATATATAGGTATACAGAGTGGCAGCTACGCCTTATACTATAGATAAAGCTTTGCTTCTTTCGGGCGCCCCTAGACGGCACTGTTTTTTTTCTAAAACTCAAACTCAAATAGTTTATTTCGTTCATGTCTGCGAGAAGCACTAACAAATTGTCATTTTTACATATTACTAGCTGTGCCCCGCGACTCCGTCCGCGTTCTGTTGAAATTTTTCCTGAATTTTCTTTGCTATAAACCTCACGGAGCCCGAGACCTTTCCAACGAATGCAAAACCGTGGAAATCGGTTCGTGCGTTCTGGAGTTATAGCGTCAGGAAGGAAAACCCGACTTATTTTTATATATAGTAGATTATTATTTAAAAAAATATATTCATTTGTTTATATTTAATAGGCATAAAGAACAAAGGTTGCCATGTATGCTAATTTCTTTGACAATTGAGCCACCGACGGTGGTTCAAATGTCAACGAATTTGGGGCCCTAATAATAAACCGATCTCAGGTCTGAGAGCGATCTTGGATATGTCATTCTTAATTCATACCAGTACAAAATGACTTGTCAAAACGAAGACCGCTTGGCGCAGTGGTTCGAGCGCGTAGGCCGCTTGGCTCACTGCACATGGTGGTTGCGGGCTCGAAATCAATTTGCCCAGGTCTGGGTGTCACTGGGATCGCACCCAGTCCATTGTACGGTCCCCATAGTACAAGCGTTGCTTAGTTTGGGACCATACAGTTGGAGTGTCAATCTGGCGAAATTTATTTATTTAAAAGCGTACTCAAGACCGCTCTCAGACTTGAGATCGATTTATTAACGCGGGCCTTAGCCTGGCCCCCTGTGGGTTTATTTTATTGAATGTATTATTTGTCGGACAGGGCTCGCCGCACGGATCGGTGATGTCGTGCCAGTCGCTCGCGGCGCGCGCGTTCGCCGAGCCCGACGAGGACATGACGCATTGCAGCAGCTTCCACAGGTGAGCATAGACAATGTTGGACGTCAAAAGGACCATAGACAACGCATTAACGAAGACAAAAACAACAATCGTAGAAATGTTTCCAGTGCCTGATATTCGAAGGTTGACAACACTGTTGAATAAGTAACGCATTGAGCATTTTTTTTATACCGCAGAGTCGTCACACAAGTGAACGACCCGACGTCCTTCTGTCTGTCAAGACCAAAGAATTTGTAATAATAAGACATTAGAAGTGGTATTGACGTATTATTTCATACAAAACCAGTGTCGCCACTTCGCGCCGCTTTCTCACTGCGCAGACAGCAATTTATTTGACGTAGAGTAGTTTCGGGAATATAGTATACTATAAGCCTTTTTCAAAATTTAATTCGAACTATTTGAGATCAATTTTTATTGTTTACAGGCAGCATTTGTATTATTTTTTTTGCTGTTCTAAAATAAATTACTCCTTATAACATCAGCTTCTGCCAGTCAAAAACGGTCCAGCCATTCCACAGACGATTTTTCATAAATCGCGTTTTTGTTATAAGTACATATGCATTTAATGAAAACGTTTTATTTTGATATTACAAACAGACACCCCAATTTCATTTATTTGATTTATTTTATACACTAATTCGTTTAAAATATCAGTAATCAATAACTAGGAGCTTAAGGCAATATTAAATACAGTAAAACCCGTTTATGACGATTTCACAGGGAACCAACCAAAAACGCGTCTTAAACTAGAAAGCGTATTATGCGGGATAAGGAAAATAAAAGCTACTGTTATTATGTATGTATTATGTTCTAATTTCGTATATGTATTAGGTAGGTATTAAATGAAACATTTATAAATTACATTAAATACATAGTGTAATAATAATTACGGTATTTAAAGTAATCACTTATTTTGGTTTGACAGTAAGATTTTCAACAGGTGACAAGAGAGCTGGCTCTATCCTCGTTCAAAAAATCAGTCTAGATCTATACAACGAGGAAATGCAGCCAGCATTCTTGGCACCATCTCAGGCGGGCAGGGCTTTTATTTATTTAATTTTTAAAGTTTTTCTGTTCTAACATTTATAATAAAAGAAGGTACAAAATAAATAACTAGATCTTTAATTTATTGAATTTCGTACGGTGCCACATTGTAATCAATGGAAGAATATCCAGGAAAACCCTGCAGTATTATGGGTTCACCTTCTTCCAACACGATGTCAACCACTTGTGAGCCATATTGGCCACTATAGAAAATACTGATACAAATAAATTACCTATACGTCTTCAGCATTGCGTCAACCTGGACTGGAAATTAACTTACATGGAGCCGTTGAATAAAATATAATAGGATACTACAATTGACACTAGTTCAGACAATATTGCCTACCAGGCTAATAACGCAACGTCGATAAGTTATATATATCTCAAGATATTTGAACAATGTCTCTACAAATCTATCACCACACTACAGATAAAGGGTTTGCTTACAAAATTGTGTACTGACTAATAATTTTAAAATATTTGGAAATACACAATTTCGGTTCGTTGCCTGCCAAGACACACGCGCAGTCACAGCGGTAGGCAGTGGGGAGAGTGTAGACCAAGTAGGAATGTTAAACGCTAAGAGTTGGTTTGTTTCGGAGAAATAGTAGTTGGCCATATTGGCGAGCTAGGTGATAAATACCCGAACATACTCTAAAAAGCTAGTGATTGAATCAAATATAAAGTTATCGATTTGGTATCGATATTATTGTAATAAGTATGGTATATGATATTAAAAACCTGACGTACCCAAAATAGTTTATGTTCATATTTTTATTTAATTGAGGAGATTGTAAAGTGCGTTCAAATAAAGGCGTTAATGACGTATAGGATGTGGATTCATGAGTGGATGTTATTGGTATAGTGTGCCCCGATGGCATACTATCTGTTGACAAAAAATATGCTCATGCCATAATTTAGCAAATAACAATATCGTAATTTATCAATTGAAATCCTACGTCTGCAGTGCGTAAA
Organism: Notodonta dromedarius; assembly: GCA_905147325.1. Classification (NCBI taxonomy): domain Eukaryota; kingdom Metazoa; phylum Arthropoda; class Insecta; order Lepidoptera; family Notodontidae; genus Notodonta; species Notodonta dromedarius. The sequence goes on from LR990189.1 coordinate 1,114,759, forward strand.
TTCCATACATTAGTCGTAGGTATGGCTGATTTAATCAAAAACCGTGTTTTTGGCGTAGGATTTACATTATCTTCTTTACTTTGGACTGAAAAAAATCGACTATAATTTGTAGGAAACCAGTTCTCTTTGTCTGTCATTGTTTTCAATTTCCAAATCCTTGATATCTGAATTTGAAGGGAAACTAAAAATCATCACGTAAATAAGTATATAATGAGAAGGTAACAGGGAGGGCCTAAATTAAAAAAAACGCTTTTATTCAACTCAGATGATACACTAAAAGCTAGAAAATATTTATGGGCGGGAACAATAAAACCGTTCAATTATTTGTTTTTTGTGGTCCTACTGCCTTAAGACTGAGGAATTGGAACCAAGAGTTAAACAGCTACGTTGATGATTGATACGGACAATACTTCTTCAAAATCAGCAGTAGCCACAGACTCACGGTTTAGGTTGGCAGTACTTGCAGTATCAGGATTTAAAGATCGGAGGTTTAAATTATGGTAATATTTTACTGTTATGGGAAGCCAAATACTATAGATGAAGTGGTTGAAAAATTCACTGCAAGATTTAAAGCAAATTAAAAAACAAATATACGAAGTCAAGCCAAATAAACTGTTTTAAAAAGCTTTTTGATTGTTTGTGGCTTTTAATTACTAACGGAAATTATATTAAATGAACTAGCTGAGCCCGCGACTTCGTCCGCGAGGAATTTAACTTAACAAAAAAGCCCGCTCCCGCGTTCTGAGACCGCGTGACAGGACCCATTTTTTTATTTTGTTTTTCTAAAATAAAAGTAGCATAAGTTACTGCTTATAACAACAGCTATCTACCGGTGAAAGTCTCGTCAAAATCTGTCCAGCCGTTTCGTATATTACCCGGAACAAACACACAGACAGACAGACAGACAGATAGACAGACAGACAGATACAAATTTTTTAAATCGCGTTTTTGTTATAGGTGTCGTATGTACTTTCATATGCATTTAGTGAAAGGTGTTATTTTGATATTACAAACAGACACTCCAATTTTATTTATTTGTATAGATAAAGTCAATATTTCTTACAAAAATATCGATAAAATACAAACATTGTAACATCACTAACTCCCGTCTGATGTTGTCACAATGACACCGCCGTACTAGTCAAAATTCATACGCACGAGGATGTCATACTTTTCGCATTACATTGATTTTTACGGTTCGTCGATATGCCGTACGTTTGATTACGCAAGCAGCAATGGAAATGGGGCTGGTGAGATCATAGTAAATATTTATATTCTCGTGGTAAAGTATACATGTTGGTTTAAATTAGCAAAAAACCTGATTATTACCATATATATCTACTTACCGATGAAATGTAATCCCTTTATTGGTATAATTGCAAGTTTCTGAACAATTTCCGCAATTAAAAATGCTGCAATACACCATTTTTACTAGATGTGTCTCGTACAACGTCTGGTGTCGTACTGAATGCATACGTGTCCAAATGGACATAAACTTAGTGCCAAAATTACGCGGATATGCCACTTCTAATGTCTTATTATTACAAATTCTTTGGTCAAGACCCTTTTTCTCAGAAACGGATAGAGATATCAAGTTAAAATTAACATCAAATATCAAACGCTATGGTCCCTTATAGGTGTAAAAAAATTAGGCTTCTAAGACAACGCAATCAAAAGATACGGTAATTGATGACGCATATTTTGATACTTTTTGCAAATTCACTCACCAATACAAAGGAATCAACGCACAGCACAAACCGCTGGTGTTAGGATCATGAAATTTTGTCAGTGGGTACCTTTTATTCCATAATTATCCACTAATGAAGGATTTTGGAACAATTCACCCCTAAGTGTAAAAAATAGGGGGTGAAATTTTGTATGGGTAAAAAAATATCTCAACTTAGAGCCTTGAAAATTAGTATTAAGGTTATTTTACATTACAAATCCTACTAATATTATAAATGCGAAAGTTTGTGAGTGTGGATGTATGTATGTATGTATGTTTGTTACTCCTTCACGCAAAAACTACTGAACGGATTTGGATGAAATTTGGAACACAGATAGATTATAACCGGGATTAACATATAGGATACTTTTTAACCCAATAATCCAATACTACGCGGATGAAGTCGCGGGGCACAGCTAGTGAAAAATAAAATTTTCAGCGTTTTCTTAAATTACACCCCTAAGTAGACACTTTTAGATTTCAGACGAAATAAGGGAAACAGTTTGTATGGTGTCTCGAATTTGTTTAAAGTGAAAACGTGGCTTTAGGTTGATCTTGCTGTAAAAACTTTAAACACTGTGCAGGAAATCTGGAAAAATTCAAGATGATACGAAATAGCAATAAGAATTATAACATGAGAAATGGTTTCACTAAATCACGAGCTACGGCTGACCAAGTTAAAGCAAAGTTGTTTCTAACTCTAACTCTTTACTGAGAGTCTAAAATCAACCGCAAATACATTTTGTTTCTTGTCTTTCACTACTTTGGTTATTTTATACAGGTTGAAACAGAAAGGGTATACTTTTTTTTCCAAAACTTAACTTTGTAATTCTAAAACTATGAGCTTTGGAGGAAACTTGAAAAACAAAAGGTGTTATAGGAATACAGCTGTTGACATATTTCAAAAGTCTACAAAACCTTTAGTACTTCAACTGTCCCACAAAGTATGAGATTTACAAAGTTAAGTTGCAAAAAAAATGGTAAAGCCTTTTTGTTTCACCTAGTAGATACGATACATGTTCGCTATTAAAATGGGTACAGAAGCCTTTATTGTCAGGTTTATTGCTGTCGGTTATCGTCTGAACGAACGATAATTTTAATTTTGTATTGTTCGTTCAGAAAACGAGATGACGGAGAAATATGATGGAATTTAAAATAGGATTCGACAATGCAAGTGTCACTATACTAGGTGAAACAAAAAGGGTATACTATTTTTTTTGCAACTTTACTTTGCAAATCTAAAACTATCGGCTTTGTGGGACAGTTGAAGTACTAAAAGTTTTGTGGACTTATGATATCTGTCAACAGATGTATCCCTGTAACACCTTTTGTTTCAAGTTTCCTCCAAAGCTGATAGTTTTAGATTTACATGGTTAAGTTTTGAAAAAAATGTTTACCCTTTCCGTTTCAACCCGTATATCGATTATCGTTACTCTTAGTGTACACCAGGACACTAAAGATATATTGTTTTTCCATTTCTAGGTCGGTGCGGTTTAGCTCGGACTCGCGGAGTGGCACCAGGGCGAGCCATGACCCGGACACCAAGCGGGAGACACCTGGTAAGCTGGAAATTGATCACTACGCCTGGACCCGCCACACACTACCACCACTGTTACTCCTGTGAACCAGGATCGACAATGGTGACCAATAATGACGTCGAGGTTTGACCCTTTACGAGTCCCGGGAACAAGTTAAATTGTCTTGGAACTCGCACGAATTCAATCGAAAGAAATAGTATGGGAGTTGGAAGAAAAAAAATCCACCTCTCTCCGGTGCACAGCGGGAGACAAAATAGCTGGTATGGGCTGATTGCCATAGAAGCAAGACTGTTACAGCTGATTGAAGACCAGTTGTAAGGCACCACGGATCGTAATTCAACTAATTAGACCTAAACTCGTGAGCTGATTATACTTGATTTCAATAATTTGAAAGTATGGCAAAATCACCCGTCTGTTAGTGTTGCCCAACTATCGATAGTCTATCGATAGGTTGCTAATACTATTGTAACCTCGAAAAGTCAAGTCACAATATCGATAACCCAACCATAGTGTGAATACTATTGACTGTCGACTGCTTGGCGCAGTGGTTCGAGCGTAGGCCGCTCGGCCCATTGCACCGGGTGGTTGCGGGCTTGATTCCCGTCGGGGCAAATTTCAGAATTGGTATTTTCGCAATTTGCCCTGGTCTAGGTGTCCCCGGGATCACCCCCAGTCCATTGTACGGTACCCATAGTACAAGCGTTGCTTATTTAGGGACCATGCAATTGGTGTTTCAGTCTGTCGATATTTATTTATTTATTGATGGCGAGCAACAGTATCGATACTTTCGATACTATCGATAGTATCGAGCCGAGCCAGCGCATATATGAGCTGTAGCCACTTGCTACAGCTTGGCTCTACCACTGTAAAGGTAATTGGTACTTGTGACAACGAAATAAAGTTGAAATTGTTAAATTTGCAGGTTCTATATCCCTGACGGCATTGATGGTGAGTCCGGGCGCGTCCCAGGGGTCCGCCATGAGTCAGTCGGCGCCTCCGCCCTGCGCGACCTTCGACCTAGCCGATACTGTGAGTTTGAACTGAAACATTATCAGAATAGGTGCAGCCTTTTCATATTTTATTCGTGTTATATTATTTTGATAATAAATAAAACACTAGTTAAGTCTTCTTCGTATCGTATGGTGTCGGAGTTTTCAGACCGCTCTTAAGCCTCCGACATTGCTTAACGACTGTGACAGCCGGGACTGACAGCTCAACGTACCCTCCGAGGCACGAATGAAAGCGCTCTGTAAATGTCACTAGCGGTCACCCATCCATGTGTTGTATTCCCGCCGGGGCAAATTTCGGAAATGGCCTTTTCGTAATTTGCCCAGATGTGGGTGTCACTGGGATCGCCCCCAGTCCATTGTATGGTACCCATAGTACAAGCGTCGCTTAGTTTGGCACCGTACAGTTCTAGTTGGTGTCTGGAGATATTAATAAAAAAAAACAGTGCCGTCTAGTGACGCCCGAAAGAAGCGAAGCTTTATAGTATAAAGCGTAGGGCGCCGCAGCTGCCACCCTGTATACCTATATACTAAGTGAAACAGAAAGGGTATACAATTTTTTTTGCAACTTTACTTTTTAAATCTTGAACTATCTATCGGCTTTGGAGGAAACTTGAAAAACAAAAGGTGTTACAGGGATACAGCTGTTGACAGATTTCACAAGTCTACAAAACCTTCAGTACTTCAACTGTCAAACAAAGCCGATAGTTTTAGATTTACAAAGTAAAGTTGCAGAAAAAATTGTATACCCTTGCTGTTTTACCTAGTATAACGTGTAACGCTGCTGACGCTTAGCACAGATAGAGTGGCCGCGCGGCGAGCGCCCCGAACGTCCGGTGTAGAAACTACGTTTCAAAATATTGTCTATCACCTCCCCCCCCTTTCTGACTGGTGTCTGCCCCCCCCCCAGCCGTCGCCGTGCGTGCCGTCGTGCCGGTTCCCGAAGCTCGAGGAGTGCGCCCATTTCCACTACGAACGGGTTTCCCTGGGCGGGCTCAACATCGAGACCGTGCCGTGCGAGGAGATGTGCACCGACTCGCTGGACGAGGGTAACAACAACTAATACTAATAATAATTTACCCTGTGGCGACCTCACATTCACGTCGCCGACAGAAGCGGACAGATGGCGCTAAATGCAGCGCCTCAATACAATGTACGGATTCTTCATAGAAAAACTGAATCACGATATTAAGTCTCGCAAGCATCGTGACTATATATACAAGACCCCGAGAATAACCAGCGGGGCATAGCGGCCGCCCCGCCAGGCACAACACCCGCCTGGCTGGAAGATCTTCCCTTTTCCGTTAAACGAACTTTTCAACGTGCCAATCCTGGGCACGAACCTCTCCTCACGACGAGGGAGATTCAGGTCGTAGTCCACCACGCTCGCTCAGTGCGGGTTGGCGGATTTCACATGGCTTTCGAAAACTGATTAGATTTTCTAAGACATGCAGGTTTCCTAAGTAAGGTTTTATTTTTATATACGGTAATTATAACAAGGAAATATTTGGCCTGGGTGTTTGTTTGTCTTATATCTACAACCGCATCGTAACGCGATACTAGATGTGTTGGTACATGCTGTGTTGATACGGGTTGTGTTGATACGAGCTGTGTTGATACGAGCTGTGTTGATACGGACTGTGTTGATACGAGCTGTGTTGACACGGGCTGTATTGATACGGGCTGCGTTGATACGAGCTGTGTTGATACGGGTTGTGTTGATACGGGTTGTGTTGATACGAGCTGTGTTGATACGGGTTGTGTTGATACGGGTTGTGTTGATACGCGTTGTGTTGATACGGGTTGTGTTGATACGGGTTGTGTTGATACGGGTTGTGTTGATACGCGTTGTGTTGATACGGGTTGTGTTGATACGGGTTGTGTTGATACGGGCTGTGTTGATACGAGCTGTGTTGCTACGGGTTGTGTTGATGCGGGTGTGTCGGCAGGCTGGGTGTGCCTGCGCGTGCGGTCGCACGTGAGCGCGGCGAGCGAGGAGTCCGCGGAGGCGCGCGCGCTCAGCAGCAGCTGGACGGAGGCCAGCGACGTGCTGGAGTGGACGCTCACCAGGAACAGGGACAACTTCCTGCAGCTCGACGACATGCTGCACAGGTGCGGGGATGCGATTCCAATTTTTGGAAATTTCGAAATTTTACGAAATTGTTTTTTTTTTTATTTCGATATTGTGCGAAATTCGAAAAATTTTGAACGTCCGATTTTTTCGAATTAATATTTTAACAAAAGTCGTATTATAGAAATGCGTTTCTGTTTTTTCGAATTTGACCTGTGACTATTAAATACACGTCTGTAATGTATACTGAGCATTAGTTGGATGAAAGCGAACGATGAATGGAATGGAGGTAAATTTTAAGCTAAAACATATTATTGTTTTCTTATATTTACGCGAATACTACACATTGAAATAAAACTATTTTTCGGATTTTATCGCGTTTATTAACTTTATGTTCCCGACGTTTCGGTTGCGTTTCGGTTGCACACCTCAGTCCCCCCGTGACCATGGCTGCTGTAAAGCAGCTGTAAAGCTTTAAAATTCGAAAGTTTTCGAAATTTTTCGAAATTCCCAAACTATTCAAATTCCACACCGAGGGTGTTTTTGGCTCCAACTTTTATTGTCCTACTTATAATATTATAAATGCGAAAGTTTGTGAGTGCAGAACACAGATAGTTTATCACCGGGAATAACACATGGGATACTTTTTATCGCGATAATCCCGAAATTTTTGTTAAGTTAAATACTACGCGGACGAACTCGTGGGCAGCAGCTAGTTTATCATATTTCCTTCCAGGTGTATATACGACAGGAAGGTGTCTGGTCTCCCGAACCTGCGCGAGAAGAGTGCGTCTGTGCAGATGCGCAGCGGGGGCCAGTACCAGCGGCTCATCGCAGACTACGTGCACCACCTGTCCATCATCGCAGACGACTCCATCAACTGCGGACCCGTGCTGAACTGGCTGCAGATGGACAACAAAGGTATAGAGATGTCTACTTCGATAATACATCCATGAACTTTAACGATGCAACACATTGAGGCTATAAATAAATAATTTATATTCTTCTATCATACTAATATTATAAAGAGAAAAACTTTGTTTGTTTGATTGTAATGAATAGGCTCCGAAAGTACTGAACCGATTTGAAAAATTCTTTCACTGTTGGGAAGCTACACTATCCCCGGGTGACATAGGCTATATTATATTTTAAAAAAATTAGGGATCCTTACTAAAACTCCAATAATGTAACCGTAATGTACCCGTGCGAAGCCGGCGGGCCGCTAGTATCTTATATAATGAATGCCTGTCTGTATGTCCTTTATAGAATCGTAAACTATGCATTTGATAATGCCATGATCTTCAGCAAAGTGTTGTGCATGAGCCCACAAAGGTTTCTGAGTTGGTACGACCAATCTTTGACAGCGTAGCAACGCGCGCAGGGTACAGCTAGTCTATACAAATAAATAAAATTGGAGTGTCTGTTTGTAATATCAAAATAACACCTTTTCACTCAATGCATATGAACGTACATACGAAACATATAACAAAAACGCGATAAAAAAAATTTTTGTCTGTCTGTCTGTCTGTGTGTTTGTTCCGGGTAATCTCCGAAACGGCTGGACCGATTTTGACGGGACTTTCACTGGCAGATAGCTGATGTTTTACGAGTAACTTAGGCTACTTTAATTTCAGAAAAACAATTAGGGTTCCGCGTAAAATTATAAAAACACATGAAATCAGAGAGTATCTCCGAAACGACTGGACCGATTTTGACGGGACTTTCACTGGTGGATAGCTGATGTTGCAAGCAGTAACTTAGGCTACTTTTATTTTAGAAAAACAAAATTAAAAAAAATGGGTCCTGTCGCGCGGGCTCAGAACGCGGGAGCGGGCTTTTTTGTTAAGTTCAATTCCACGCGGACGAAGTCGCGGGCTCAGCTAGTTATAAATAAATATCGTCAGACTGACATACTAGTTTATTTATGTCACTTTTGGGTGCTCGGCTTAGCCAAGTCAAAGTAGTGGTTTGCATAGTTACACTCTTAACTAATGCTAGCAACCTCTATTTATCTCGGCCTAACGGGACTGTATGGTTCCAAACTAAGCAACGCTTGTACTATGGGTACCGTACAATGGCCTGGCGACGATCCCGGTGACGCGTCTCACTGCACATGGTAGTTGCGGGTTCGATTCCCGTCGGGGTACATTTGGGAAATGGCCTTTTCGTTGTTTTACCCGGTCTGGATGTCACCGGGATCGCCCCCAGTCCATGGTACCCTAGTACATGCGTTGCTTAGTTTGGAACCATACAGTTGGTGTGTTCGTCTGGCGATATTTATTTCGGTTGAGGAGAGTGATGCCGCTTTTCAAGTCATGCTCGTGCGCGGGCGCTGCTTGCGGGGATTGGTCCAATCATTTTCCTCTTAATAACATTGTCATTAAATCCTATTCATTTATTTAGCATGGAAGGCATCACACCAAAGCAATTATTCTTCTTATCCACCTCTATGTTTTAATATTTTTTGTAAAAAATTATATTGATGTTAAGTGTGAGTAGGTGCATGCATGCACACGTCACTAAACTAGCTTTCTAATTTAAATACCTAAATCTGAGTGAGATTTGAGTACTATTTACTTATTTAGTAACAATGGTGTTGCCTGCTCACATTCTGTTGCTGTTCCTGAGAATGTACACCATCTTTTATTCATTGAAAAGAGTAACCATTGTGTTTCTCGGCGGCTCTTCTCAGTGGAAGCGGCATTCCGAGCCGGCGGTAGATTCTGAATGTTCATAAATGCTTTATTGGCTTACATGAATAAAAACAATTTTGAGTTTGAGTTGAGTTTTGGGCCTTAGTATGTCCTCGCATGTGTATAATAATGATGGTTGTTTGTCAACAGGTCACAAGTTGCTGGTAGCGAACGAAGACTCTAGCTCTATCAACACGCCCGCCGTGGCGGCCGCTTACTCCGTCAGGAAATATGTGTCACAGGTATGTGAATATTACATATTAAGGTGGTAGAGCCGAGCTCTAGCCGGGGTAGCACCACCCTCTCACAGAAGATCGGCGTAAAGTAGCTATTATAACAGTGAAAAAAAAATCGCCAGGCTGACACACCAACTGTACGGCCCCGAACTAAGCAACGCTTGTACTATGGGTACCGTACAATGGATTGGGGGCGGTCCCAATGACACCCAGAACAGGGCAAATTACGAAAAGGCCATTTCCGAAATTTGTTCCGGCGGGAGTCGAACCCGCTACCACCATGTGCAGTGAGCCGAGCGGCCTACGCTCGAACCACTGCGCCAAGCGGTCGTCAAATATATTTTATATGTTGGGCTAGCGGGGGTAGCCGGCTGTGCGGCGTTTATGGCTAATTATTTGGGACTGGTCCCGCCACACACTCCCACCGCTGTTACTCCTGTACACCAGGATCGACAATGGTGACCAATAATGACGTCGAGGTTTGACCCTCGACGAGTCCCGGGGACAAGTTAAATTGTCTTGGAACCCGCACGAATTTAATCGAAAGAAATAATAGGAGGAGTTGGAAGAAACTATTTCCACTTCCCTCCGGTGCAAAGCGGAGACAAATATGGCTGGTATGGGCTGATTGCCATAGAAACAAGACTGGTACAGCTGATTGAAGACCAGTTGTAATGTTCTGGCTTATTGGTCTATGTTACTATGTTGTTACAGGCCCGCGATGAGATAAGCTTTGAAGTCGGCGACATGATATCGATCATCGATATGCCTGGTAAGTCTATTTTATGTACCTGTTATTATTATTTTTTATATTTAATCCACTACGCTAATTCATTCAGACCGCCGCAGATTCGAACCGCTGTCAGACTTTAAATACATTAATATTCCCAATTCGATCGTTCTCGATTGAGGCGTTTAATAAAAATGTAAATTCTGGAACTCAATATTCGACAATACGAATGTCACGATATATCGATTATCGTTGCTAGGGTTTTTCTATATTAATAAATCTATCTCAAGTCTGGGAGCGATCTTGCGTACGCTTTTGACATTTAATTTTGTACTGGGATGACATTAGGATGACATTTCCGAGATAATAATAAATAAATTAATATCATAATGTAGTATGGGTACCGTACAATGGACTGGGGGCGATCCCAGTGACACCCAGACTAGGGCAAATTACGAAAAGGCCATTTCCGAAATTTACCCTGACGGGAATCGGACCCGCAACCACCCGGCGTAGTGAGCCGAGCGGCCTACGCTCGAACCACTGCGCCAAGCGGTCGTCGCCACAGATATAGATTTACATAGATAACGCAAATGCATGTACTTCGCGTGTACGAAACCCCGACCAAGCGTCAAGGTTGGTCGCCGCAACTTACAGTCCGCGCGACTACAGATATAAACAATATGAGTATGAGCGAGATAATCACTCGAGAGAATCGTAGCGGGCGGAGGGCATCGGCGGCATCGGTGGCATCGGTGTCTTTGAATCGGTTTGGATTTCCCGTCACTAATTACGTCACAGGAGGTGTTCAAAATTCGTCACGCTTGGTTTCAATACAAATCGTGATACATGCGTTATCTATGTAAATTTATACAGGTTGAAACAGAAAGGTTATACTTTTTTTTCAAAACTTAACTTTGTAATTCGACAACTATCAGCTTTGGAGGAAACTTGAAACCAAAAGGTGTTACAGGGATACAGCTGTTGACAGATTTCATAAGTCTACAAAACCTTTAGTACTTCAACTGTCCCACAGAGCCGATAGTTTTAGATTTACAAAGTAAAGTGGCCACCTAGTATATGTGGTATTGATATTGTAAATTCCGTGAGTGTACGGTGTATGTATCCGCCGTGACTCTGGCCAGTGGTGTGCGTAGGGCCCGCGGAGTCGGTGTGGTGGCGCGGCAAGCGCGGCTTCCGCGTGGGCTTCTTCCCGCACCACTGCGTCGCCGTCATCGGGGACAAGGTGCCGCGGCACATGACGCAGCCGCCGCCCATCGTCGGGTGAGTGCCAAACGTCACTAGCGTTAAATGCAGCAGCGTCGTGACGCTAGCCAAACGTCACTAGCGTCAAGCACAGCAGCGTCGGGACGCTAGCCAAACGTCACTAGCGGCAAGTACAGCAGCGTCGGGACGCTAGCCAAACGTCACTAGCGTCAAGTACAGCAGCGTCGGGACGCTAGCCAAACGTCACTATTATAGTGTCAATTGTTGCCAACACTTGTTTTTCATTTGTAAGTAGCGTCAAGCCGTTATTGTTCAGCTTGAATGTTTTTTGTAAAGTAGCGTCAAGCGTCATGTTTTGTCTGCTCGCATGTTTTTTGTAAAGTAGCGTCAAAGAGTCATGTTTTCTATATCATACTCATAATATCTATATGATTATCAACTTGCTTGTTGTGAGGGGAGGCCAGTGCCCAGGAGTGGGACGTCATAAAGGCTAAATTAGATATTATTATTATGAATATTATGATTGATATATTATTTTAAATTCGACCATAAGTCATTTTAATATTTAGTTTGAACGTTATTGAGGTTCTATTCTCAACTATTAAGGTTGAAGCGTCGGTCGGGTTTATTGCAGTTTCTCTCAAGATGACGCTGTAGTCAACAGATTCTACTTATTTATTTTTTACGCAAAATTTGAGCATTTCTAAGATATAATACTATTGTTTGCGAATAAGACTTATTATACTGCATTGACATATGCAATAATATCAACCTAAAATCATTCATAATCTAAGCGTTTTCCGATAAAAAACTTCTGTCACTTTTTATTGTAATACATACACGCACACATTGACAAAAGGTGTATTTTAGCCACTAGCCACTAGAGGGCGTACTTTTATATTTATTGCGGCCTTTTTATTTTAGAATAAATAGCGAATATATTATATTTTTGCTATTGTAAAATTCATTATTGTATGTGTATTCATCATTCTAAAAAACCGATAAAAAATATACATCTGTTATAGAATAATTTTATTGTCTGACTAGCTGTGCCCGCGACTTAGTCCGCGTGTAATTTAACTTAACAAAAATTTCGGGATTATTCATCCCCTATTTTATCCCCTTGGGGTAGAATTAATCAAAATCCTTTCTTAGCGGATGCCTACGTCATAATATCTGCATGCCAAATTTCAGCCCGATCCGTCCAGTGGTTTGGGCTGTGCGTTGATAGATCAGTATGTCAGTCAGTCAGTCACCTTTGAGATATATATATTTAGATGTTACTAAATATAGTGAAAATATAACTGTAATACACTTGTTGGTGTATTCCACTTTTCTAACATATAAGATACATTACTGAGAAATAGATGTGGTTTTCCATGTGAACATATTTTTATTTATAACAACAACAATAATTACAAGAAATCAACATAAAAATCGTGTCTCTATCAAAATTATAGGACCTAGAGTCCTATACAGAGTAGCGTTAGTAGTGTTTCCTACATTGAGACACTACATGGCCTACTTTTTTGCAATATGTACACGACACCTTAGGCACACTATTTACACTAGACGACGAAAAGGCACTAGATGTAGCAGAGGCATCTCGGCGTTCTTCCTTCAGCAGGATCGATGCAACCGAGTCTGTAGATATCGAGGTGCCGGAATGCTCTATTGCCATCACCATTGGCTGTAGCTGTCCTTGAGTCCTGCCAGCATAATCACACCAACAAGTTCATCTTCCAGACCAGCTTGATTGGCAATCAGTTGTTGTTGCACGGATGTCATTCACATAGGCTTCTATGTTCGAGTACAATACAAGTTTAGTACCAAGCTATTTCTTCATAAGTTGTAAGCGTCGAGCAAGCGCGCTGTCAGCGTAGGCTTCCCGAAGTCGCTTCCATGTTTCCTTCGAAGTTTCAGCTGTCATGACGATAAGATATAGATGTTCGCTTAGACTCAAGCAAATCTTGGATCTTTGGCATCTTTGCGTTGAAAGTCGTCAACTTCCTCCGCAGGCTTCATGACGCAGTCCCATAGTTCGCTGTCGATCAAGTACATCTTCATGGCGAAGCTCCAAGCCGCGTAGTTGACGCTTCCCTTTAATTTTGCGAAGCTCAAAGTTGTGTTGGCACCCACTGCTGTTGAAGAGCTACTAACGACAGTTTGCTGTGGTTGTACCTTTGACGACGACTGTTCTGAGTAGCAGATTAAATAAAAACATATACGGCGGCTAGACAAGATATTTAATGTACAGCGTATTTTGACAGACAGAATAGAATTCTATGCAAAGAGAATACATTCTATGTAAAAACAAATGTCAATATAAATTAAACGGAATTTAAAAACTAATTATTAACAGGCCAGTGCTTTGATGATTTCCACTACGTAGGTTGCAACAAAAATAATGATAATTATATTAATTTAGCCCTTTTGACGTCCCACTCCTGGGCACGGGCCTCCCCTCAACACGAGGAGGATTCAGGCCATAATCCACCACGCTGGCCCAGTGTGGGTTGGCGGATTTCACATGTCTTTCGAAAATTGGTTACATCTTCTAAGACATGCAGGTTTCCTCACGATTTTTTCCTTCACCGTAAGCTAGTGATAATCATATAGAAATTATGAGTCACACATAGATTTCGAAAAATCCAGATGTGCGAGCCGGGGTTTGAACCCAATACCTGGTGCCCGCAAGACGCGTGCTTTAAGCAATCGGCTATCACAGCTTCAGCTCAATCAAAATCTATACAAATAAATAAAATTGGAGTGTCTGTTTGTAATATCAAAATAACACCTTTTCACTAAATGCATATGAAAGTACATACGACACCTATAGCAAAAACGCGATTTAAAAAATTTTTGTCTGTCTGTCGGTCTGTGTGTTTGTTCCGGGTAATCTCCGAAACGGCTGGACCGATTTTGACGGGACTTTCACTGGCAGATAGCTGTTGTAATAGGGAGTAACTTAGGCTACTTTAATTTTTGAAAAACAATTAGGGTTCCGCGTAAAAAAATAAAAACACATGAAATCAAAGAGTATCTCCGAAACGGGGGGACCGATTTTGACGGGACTTTCACTGGTAGATAGCTGATGTTATAAGCAGTAACTTCTATTTTAGAAAAACAAAATTTTAAAAAATGAAAAAATGGGTTCTGTCGTGCGGGCTCAGAATACGGGAGCAGGCTTTTTTGTTAAGTTAAATTCCACGCGGACGAAGTCGCGGGCTCATCTAGTAATACTAATAAATAAACAAATATCGCCAGACAAACATACCAACTGTATGGTTCCAAACTAAGCAAGGCTTGGACAACGGATACCGTACAATGGACTGGGGGCGATGCCAGTGACACCAAGACCAGGGCAAATTACGGAAAGTCCAATTCCGAAATTTACCCTGAAGGGAATCAAACCCGCCACCACCCGGTGTAGTGAGCCGAGCGGCCTACGCTCAAACCACTGCGCCAAGCGGTCGTCAATCGTCGATGGTAGTAAAAGTAAAAGTAAAAGTAAAAGTAAAAGTAAAAGTAAAAGTAAAAGTAAAAGTAAAAGTAAAAGTAAAAGTAAAAGTAAAAGTAAAAGTAAAAGGAAAAGGAAAAGGAAAAGGAAAAGGAAAAGGAAAAGGAAAAGGAAAAGGAAAAGGAAAAGGAAAAGTAAAAGGAAAAGTTAGTCGCGACACCACACTGTTCAATGCGAAATAGAAAGACGATACGAAAAAAATAATAACTGGCTTGCTTTCTATAAGGGAGAGAGAGAGACAGACAGAGAAACAGGCGCACGCCGCACATATAGCGAAAAAAGTGTCGTTACACATTTTGTGGTCTTAATTTTTTCCGTCTAGCCCCCTTTCGCAACGCGCGATAAGGAACTTCGTTCCAATATTTATTACATACTTACCTAGTACCTGTGTACATATATAATACTAGCTGAGCCCGCGACTTCGTCCGCGTGGAATTTAAATTAACAAAAAAGCCCGCTCCCGCGTTCTGAGCCCGCGCGACAGGACTCATTTTTTTAAATTTTGTTTTTCTAAAATAAAAGTAGCCTAAGTTACTGCTTATAACATCAGCTATCTGCCAGTGAAAGTCCCGTCAAAATCGGTCCAGCCGTTTCGGAGATTACCCGGAACAAACACACAGACAGACAGACAGACAGACAGACAAAAAAAAATTAATCGTGTTTTTGCTATAGGTGTCGTATGTACTTTGATATGCACTTAGTGAAAAGGTGTTATTTTGATATTACAAACAGACACTCCAATTTTATTTATTTGTATAGGTAGATAGTACAGCAGTATCTATGGTTTGTATATACCAGGTTCGGTATTTATTTGGCAAATACAGTAAATTTTCATTTTTATGTACCTATACGGTAATCCTAAGCCAGCGGCAACACTATCCTACCCACATATATGGATTTACATAGATAACGCAAATGTATGTACTTAGCGTCTCCGAAAACCCCGACCAAGCGTCAAGGTTGGTCGCCGATAACTTACAGTCCTTCGCGACTACAGATATAAAAATATGAGTATGAGCGAGATAATCACTCGAGAGAATCGTAGCGGGCGGAGGGGCATCGGCGGCATCGGTGTCTTTGAATCGGTTTGGATTTCCCGCCATCTGTGACGTCACAGTAAGTGTTAAAAATTTGGCACGCTTGGTTTCAATACAAATCGTGATACTTGTGTTATCTATGTAAATCTATATCTGTGATCCTACCTATAATACACTAAACGAAAAAAATATTTCCGACAACAAACGCTTTTATAATAGACATCCGACGTTGTCAAGTCGCCGCTCTCTACCAATTGGCAACGTCGCGTCTGCAACAACGTAGTACCTCGTGTGGCGAATTGACGACCGCTTGGCGCTGTAGTTTGAGCGTTGGCCGCTCGGCTCACTGCGTCGAATGGTTGCGGGTTCGATTCCCGACAAAGGAAATTTTCTGAAACGGCCTTTTCGTAATTTGCCCAGGTGTATGGTAGCCATAGTACAAGCGTTGCTTAGTTTGGCACCATATAGTTGCTGAGTAAGTCTGGCGATATTTATTTATTTATTAGAAACTTAGTATTGTATTATGTCCGGAAAATATTGAAAATACTTAGCTCGTTACTTCATTTTTTTATTGAATGTTATTATTATGATAATAAAAGATGAAAACCCGGCTTCGCTCGGGTGAAATGTGACTCATTACAATTTTCGGCATGATGTGTTTACATCCAAATAAAGTTAATAGAAATACACATAGGTACATCCGACAGAGAACCAAAGTTATCGACATAGCTCAAAGAATTAGCAAGCTGAAGTGGCAGTGGGCTGGCCATATCTCGCGAAGAACCGACAACCGCTGGGTTAAACGTGTTCTTGAGTGGAGACCTCGACACGGCAAGCGTAGTGTAGGACGCCCTCCGACCAGGTGGGATGACGATCTGCGAAAGACTGCAGGCAGATGCTGGATGCGGCAAGCTGAAGACTGGGCGCTATGGCGCTCATTAGGGGAGGCCTATGTCCAGCAGTGGACAAGCATAGACTGATGATGATGATGATGAAAGTTAAGCACTATGCAAAGCAAAACTAAATGAAATTAATACTCGTACGGAAACATCATGAACATTGAAAACTGAATTTGTTTGTTCTGACAGCTCAATCAATAAATGCATTTCTTCTTCTTTCTTTAAAAATATGGCCCACCAACTAAGAACACTGGCACTGTCATCACTGACACTGACTGACATGCGTTCATAGAAAATATGGCGGTACTGTGCCGAATATTATAATTATAACATTGTTTATCACGACAATCCGAATTTTGCGGATATATGTTGTCGACTCAAAATCATTATTTTTTTAAGTTTTATTATTCTGGTAACGTTTCAATCGAGTCTACAGTACCCCTTGACGGAATTATTAATATAGATGGCGCAATATAGGGATATACATATTTGCAATAATAATTTGGTCACCACCATCTGTCATTTCAACTAGTACACTGTTAGCACGCAGTTTACTCAAAGTACAAATTTTATGTTAATAATGGCCTAATTTAGTCAGATGGCGCTGACAAATTCACACACACAGGCGTAAAATTTAACAAATTTTACGATCGATTTTAATTATGTTAATCTATTTTTAAATGCCTGAAATCATTAGATGCGAATACAATAATTTATTTAGAAGTGATAAAATCCATTGTTTTAAGGAAAAACTTTGTGTGTCTCGTATAAATTCGGAATGAAATATGTATGGAGAACACGATCGACCCCATCACCTTAAGTACAAAAACCCAAAACCTTCTTGATTGATACTGGCACGCAGAAAGCACTATGGAAGTCCCGCCCTCCGAAAACTGTCACCGTTTGTCAGTCAGACAGTCAGTCGGTGTGGAGGTTACAAATGTGTGTGTGTCAATTCATGGTAGTGTGTGTAATTATTTATTTATTGATTTTAATGTATTTCTAAGTATTATAATATAAAAATATTATCATTCTGCACTCCTTCTCTATATAAACTATAAGTATGCCAAATTTCATATACGTCCGTCCGCGCAATTTTCGTAAAAAGGGGTGTAACGTGTTTTCCTGCCTTCACACAGTTACACACCAGCAGCTCAGTCAGTAGTTTGCATGTGTTCAGGGAATGTGCTTGGGGTACTACAAAATAAACATCATGGTTCCCGGGTCCAAGTATTTATTATATTTGCTTCCGTTAATGCGGCCACATCATCATGATTACACTTAGGTACAATCTTCAAAAACCTTCAGGGTCACTTCGTACGCATCAGCGCCAGCTGCGCATATTGGCAATATGAACGCTGTGGTATGTCCTGTTTGGTTAAGTACCTGTCTGATATGCGTCACATGGTAGCCTGATGGAACTCGGGATTTTATATCATTTTATATCATATGATTATATGTATAAGTTTTATGTTCAGATAGTACTATACGTCTAAAGAACGATTATAAATGTATTAAACGATTATAGGTGTAACAAACGATTATAGGTGTATCAAACGACCCCTGTTAACAAAGAAATAATTTTCATTAGAGACCGCGTGGATGTTTTATTTGACAATATTAAAATTTGATTATTTTAATTTAAATCACAATACTCACATTTTAGATGGGTCGGGAGGTCGTAATATGTCCATATTACTATGATTTAACTAGTTTATTTAGCTAGATATCATTGTGCACGTCCTTCCTCCACGTCGCACAATCCAAAAGAAAGAACGCTAATTAGTTGTCACAGTCTAACTATGAAAATTACGTTAAGAAACTGCCATCTAGTTATCCATACTTGAACTTTTTACGAAATCCAATTATTAGTTTTACGTCTCTGAGTACTAGTGAATGAGGTATTAGATCCTAAAATATACTC
The DNA here is from genome assembly GCA_905147325.1 of Notodonta dromedarius. Classification (NCBI taxonomy): domain Eukaryota; kingdom Metazoa; phylum Arthropoda; class Insecta; order Lepidoptera; family Notodontidae; genus Notodonta; species Notodonta dromedarius. The sequence goes on from LR990189.1 coordinate 1,133,367, forward strand.
CAGAGTGAGCTTTTATCAATGAATTTATACACATATTTATTTATTACTAACTTGTTAAATTTAATTGTTACAGGGGTACAAAGTTTTTGCTTCACGTATTTTTTTTTTTAATATGTCCAGGTCGGTAGCGGTGGCGTCCATTAAGCCGGTGCTTCGCAAACACGGCAAGCTCATATCCCTGTTCCGCAGCTTCATACTGTCTCGTCCGTCACGGCGCAGTCTTAAGCAGCAGGGTATATTGCGCGAGAGAGTGTTCGGTTGCGACCTGGGCGAACACCTGCTTAACTGCGGACATGAAGGTGAGTGCCACTCGAGCCACCTTAACTATTTTGCGATTATCGTTATTCGTATTTTGTTGACAATGATTGTGGTAGGTTGTTATATAAGGGTTGTTAAGAAGTTAAAAAGCTGTGATAGCCGATTGGGTAAGCACGCGTCTTGCGGGCACTAGGTCCTGGGTGCAAATCCTGGCTCGCACCTCGGGGTTTTTCGAAATCTATGTGCGAATCATAATTGCAATATGATTATCACTCGCTTACGGTGAAGGAAAACATCGTGTGGTAACCCGCATGTCTTAGAAAATTTAAACAATTTAAGAAAGACATGTGCAATCCGCTAACAGCACTAGACCAGCGTGGTGGATTATGGCCTGAATCCCCCTTGTAGTGAGGGGAGGCTCGTGCCCAGGAGCGGGACGCTCTAGGTTTTTCTAAATCTATCTGCGAATCATAATTACAATATGATTACAGTGAAGGAAACCTGCATGTTAATTATTTTAGTATTATTATTATATTACTAGCTGACCCGACAGACGTTGTCCTGTCTTTTAGGGGTATGAAAAATAGATAGTAGCCGATTCTCAGACCTACTGAATATGCATATAAAATTTCCTGCATATCGGTCGAGCCGTTTCGGAGGAGTATGGTAACTGACATTGTGACACGAGAATTTTATATATAAGATACTATGGGTATGTATCTCCCCCCTGCACTTTGATACCCCCCCCCCTGCAGTCCCGCTGGTGCTGGAGGAGTGCGCGCGCGCGATAGAGGCGCGCGGCGCGGTGGACGGCGTGTACCGGCTGTCGGGCGGCTCGGGGCTGACGCAGCGGCTGCGCGCCGCCTTCGACTCGGGCGCCGCGCCGCGCCTGGCCGACGCATCCGCCGCCAGGGACCCGCACGCCGTGCCCAGCCTGCTCAAGATGTACTTCCGGTATGGACGGTTGCTGATCAATCAATCAATTTGACGACCGCTCGGCGCAGTGGTTCGAGCGTAGGCCGCTCGGTTCACTGCACCGGGTGGTTGCGGACTCAATTCCCGTCGGGGCTAAATTTCGGAGATGGCGTCTTCGTAATTTGCCCAGGTCTGGGTTGTCACCGGGATCGCCCCCAGTCCATTGTACGGTACCCATAGTACAAGCGTCGCTTAGTTTGGGACCGTACAATTGGTGTGTCAGTCTGGCAATATTTATTATTACTAGATGACCTGGCAAACTTTGCACTGCCATATAAATTATTTATAGGTATGAAAAATAGATGTTGATGACACGAGAATTTTATATAGGTATTAGAGAAGATAGATTATGAAGAATTGCCACACTAGAGCCCGCATTATTAAATCGATCTCAAGTCTGTGAGCGATCGTGAAAATGTCAATCTTATGTCATACCAGTACAAAATGACGTCAAGAGCGTACTCAAGATCACTCTCAGACTTGAGATCGATTTATTAATACGGGCTTGACACACCAACTGCACGGTCTCAAACCACCCGGTTCAGTGAACCGAGCGGCCTATAGATATGGGGTCATGCTTAAGTCTTAAAGCGAGATTTGTCTCCAGCGAGCTGCCGAACCCGTTGTGCACGTACCAGCTGTACGAGAGCTTCGTGGCGGCCGTGCAGGCGGGCGACGAGGCGGCCCGGCTGCGCGCCGTGCGAGACACCGTCGTTAAGCTGCCGCCGCCGCACTACAGGTACTGGGTCACTGGGGGTTACCGGGACATTTAACAGGGTTACTGGGACATTGTCATAGGTTTACAGGGACATTGTATAGGATCACTTGGATATTTCACAGGGTTACTGGGACATTATAAAGGGTTACTGGGACATGGTATAGGGCTACTGGGACATGTTATAGGGCCACTTGGATATTTCACAGGGTTACTGGGACATTATAAAGGGTTACTGGGACATGGTATAGGGCTACTGGGACATTTTATAGGGCTACTTGGATATTTCACAGGGTTACTGGGACATTGTTCAGGGTCACTTGGATATTTTACAGGGTTACTGGGACGTTGTATAGGACTACTGGGATATTGTATGGGGTTACTGGGACATTGTATAGGGTACTGGGACATTATATAGGGTTACTGGGACATTGTATAGGGCTACTGGGACATTGTATGGGGTCACTGGCACATTGTATAGGGTTACTGGCACATTGTATAGGGTTACTGGGACATTGTATAGAGTACTGGGACATTGTATAGGGTTACTGGGACATTGTATAGGGCTACTGGGACATTGTATAGGATCACTTGGATATTTCACAGGGTTACTGGGACATTATAAAGGGTTACTGGGACATGGTATAGGGCTACTGGGACATGTTATAGGGCCACTTGGATATTTCACAGGGTTACTGGGACATTATAAAGGGTTACTGGGACATGGTATAGGGCTACTGGGACATTTTATAGGGCTACTTGGATATTTCACAGGGTTACTGGGACATTGTTCAGGGTCACTGGGTTATTTTACAGGGTTACTGGGACGTTGTATAGGACTACTGGGATATTGTATGGGGTTACTGGGACATTGTATAGGGCTACTGGGACTAGGGATTGCTCCCGGGAATTCCCGGTACTAGTTTTTCCCGGGAATTCCCGGTATTTTCCTCCTTCTATCTAGTACCGATACTGAAAAGAATTCCCGGGAATTTCGGTACTTTCGGTATTTAATAATTTCACAACTAATATTTTCAAATATCCATACCATTTCGACTTTCGTTATAACCGAGGTCACCACAGGTATAGCGAATACGGACTAGGACGTGCAGTTTCGTATATTATCAGTTTCGAAATTTCGAAATTAATACAACATTTTGGTAAATGTGATTTTGACATGAAATATCATTGTAAAATCTTAAAATCTTAAAACAAAATATTAAAATAACGTTTTAGGGTAATTTTCATTAAAGCAACAAAACGAATATCAATAAAAAAAAAATCCTATCGAAAAACTACTTTTCCAACAAGCTAGTGGAAAATGTAGATTTTATTCAGCAGCTCGACTCCTAAAGGTAAAAGGGTGAGATTATGTACTCTATGTTTTAAGTTTAACCACTGGCTATCTTAAAGTGAAACCCCCGTTGAAATCGGATCAGCCATTTTCCCAAGATGCTCGAACATAAATAAAAGAAAAAAATTGATTGGTGGTGACATCGGCGTTACTAAGTATACATAAGGTGGACCATTGGCCGTTCGAGAGCAAGGCAAATTCAACGATGTCATCAAATCAGTAGCTTTCGTCATATTGCAAAGGGTTGGTCATGTCACTAGAAGGCGGGATCTTACCGCTACTCGAATAGTGCCTGGTGAACATTGGAAAAAAAACTGATAGGAGACCTCCAGCACAATTGAAATACGACGACCGCGGGAACGAACTAAGCGGCGCAAGTCGTAAAAGAGGCAGAAGTGGAGGATACTGAAGGGGACTTACGCCAGTTGGTTCAAATCAAAATGGCTAAAGGAGAAGTACAGCAATCGAAACAATCCCTTTATCAGACATTGGTATCAGTCCGGACCTGCTAGTCTATTCATCAAATTATTAGCTACCTTCACGATGTCGTTACTTCATCATGTTGGTGGTTTGCTTCCAGCTAGGGTATCTTTACCATTTTGATTATTTTGTCAAATCGCCCACTGCAAACGTACTGCCTAATTTTGCTTTATGATCAGCAAATAGGATCTTTTACTGTACTTCAAAATCAGATATATGAGAAACAGGACCAGGAGAGAGATGAAGAACATTCGTGTCTCGATGATTTTGTTGAGGCGTCTACTTGTGCGTCGAAGTTTCGGATTCATTCGCAATAATTGATGACTTACATTATCCATCTTCAGCCAATTACTTTTTAACGACGCCTCTCGCAATATAACGCACTGAAGTCATTTCAACTCCCTGCTTCTAGTTCCTGGTGTCCATATCCACTCCAAATGGCCGCTAAGCCGCATCTTAGGTTCGAAATTTCGAAATTAACACGCCGCTGCCAATTGAAAAATGGTCCGAAATTTCGAAATTAATTTCGGATTCGTTCACTAAATAAGTAAAATACTTAATATACATGTAAATAATTACATGTTGATTAAAAGGAGCACAAATTAGACTGTTAAGTATGTTTTTAACCCCCGACGAAAAACGAGGGGTGTTATAAGTTTAACATGTGTATCTGTGTATCTGTGTATCTGTGTGTCTGTGTATCTGTGTGTCTGTCTGTAGCCACGTAGCGCCCAAGCTGATGAACCGATTTCAATTTTGTTTCTTTTGTTAGATAGGTATTCTGATCGAGAGTGTTCTTAGCTATGTTTCATGAAAATCGGTTCAGCCGTTTGAAGATCATCAGCTCTTTTGTAGGTTAAAAAAGCCACATTCACGGCCAAAACCAATTCCCACGGCTCGAATCCATTCGAAATTTGTGATTATTGGATTTCGATTTATTATATTTTTAAATGATCGTAATAGTCTGAACTGGCTTTTTACAATATTATAAATTTGAAAAGTTTCCCTGATTCTGGAAAAAATGTATATTTTATCAATTTTTATATGAGACTTGTGTATGAACTAAAGACGTTCCATAAGTCACGTTTCAAATTATGGATACGCGCATGCGTAAAATTTTGTTTGTTTTGTTAATGGTCATGGAATATTACGCTATAATAATTCTAGAGGGAGCTGCTTTGCCATTGAGAAAAAATATAAAAAAAAACAAATCTAATTTAAAATAATTTTAGCGTTATTGAAAATTCTTCCCCTGGGCTGCTCCCGTCCGCCTCAACCAGAGTTATTACATCAAATTGAATCATAATTGATAATATTTTACTAGGAATAAAACCTCCGTGGCATCAATATTTAGATTCGTTGTCTATTCTAATGTCATAACAAAATAATGTCTCATACTTTTACACAGATTTTCTGTTGATTATTGTACATCAGATTATAAATGAGGAAGCCAAAACAAATTATGTAAATGGCGCTTTCATAATCTGGCATCGAAACTAGTTGTACCAGATGAATTTGCGAGATGAGTTATGGATACTGAGCTACGGGAGCTACGCAAATCGCGCTAACTTCATTATTTGGAAGAACTAGGTAAATTATACATTTGATGAATAGGTCGTCGCATCGGGGGTTTTTAAATTTTCAATTTAGAGTTATTTAAATAACTATTCAACGTTTGTATTGGGTACCGAATTTCCCGAAATTCCCGGTATTTCCCGGTACTGGCTTAAGCCTGGACCGGGAATTGCCTAGCCCTCCTCAGTACCGGTACTGCAATCCCTAACTGGGACATTGTATGGGGTCACTGGCACATTGTATAGGGTTACTGGCACATTGTATAGGGTTACTGGGACATTGTATAGGGTACTGGGACATTGTATAGGGTTACTGGGACATTGTATAGGGCTACTGGGACATTGTATGGGGTCACTGGCACACTGTATAGGGTTACTGGGACATTGTATAGGGTACTGGGTCATTGTATAGGGTCATTTGGATATTTTACAGGGTCACTGGGACATGATTAAGGGTTACTTGTACATTGTTATCAGGACCCTGGCGTACCTGATGCGTCACCTGCGTCGCGTGTCGCTGCTGGGCGCGCAGACCGGCATGACGGCGCGGAACATGGCCATCGTGTGGGCGCCCAACCTGCTGCGCTCGCCGCGCCCGCAGCACGCGCTGCAGGGCGTCGCCGTGCAGGTACACGCGGGGGGAGGGGGAGGGGGGCGCGCAGACCGGCATGACGGCGCGGAACATGGCGAGCAGGTACACGCCTAGCGAGTGATCGCAGATAAACGCCAAGTGAAAGTGTGATTACTGGTAGACGGCAAATTATGAATGGATGCAAGCACACGCCAAGTTAGAGTGATTGCAAATAGACGCTAAATGATGAGTGGGATGCAGGTACGCGCCAAATTAGAGTGATTGCAAATTAACGCCAAACGATGAGTGGGATGCAGGAACACGCCAAGTTAGAGTGATTGCAAATAGACGCCGAATGATGCGTGGGATACGGGTACGCGCCAAGTGAGAGTGATTGTAAATTAACGCCAGATGATGAGTGGGATGCAGGAACACGCCAAGTTAGAGTGAATGCAAATAGACTCCAAATGATGAGTGGGATGCAGGTACGCGCCAAATTAGAGTGATTGCAAATTAACGCCAAACGATGAGTGGGATGCAGGAACACGCCAAGTTAGAGTGATTGCAAATAGACGCCGAATGATGCGTGGGATACGGGTACGCGCCAAGTGAGAGTGATTGTAAATTAACGCCAGATGATGAGTGGGATGCAGGAACACGCCAAGTTAGAGTGAATGCAAATAGACTCCAAATGATGAGTGGGATGCAGGTACGCGCCAAGTGAAAGTAGGCGTGCAGGTAGACGCCAAGTGAGAGTGGGCGTGTTTTTCATTCGTTTGAAGTTGCATGAATTAATAACTTTGGCTTATTTTGACACCGTTTCCGATATAATTGAATATCGAAATAATTTGAAAACGCGGTCATTGTGTAGCCTTAGGGGCGCTATGACTTAGGTTAGGTTAGGTTTAGGTTTAGGTTAGGTTAGGTTAGAACAGTGATCAAATCGAAAAAAACATATTTCTCGAAAATTCGTCTAAGTCCTGGCTCCATAGCCCCCCTAACTGGGAACTGACATAACCTAATGACACATTCGGATTCTGGCGCTTCGCCGGCCGCTGCCGCGGCACGCTCGCTTCGCTCGCTCGGCTCGCGCGTTTTGGTCACTGTTCTAACCTAACCTAACCTAAACCTAAACCTAAGTCATAGCGCCCTTAAGGCTACACTCCAACCGAAAACGCTTTTATATCTTTTCATTCATCATAAATAATGCATATTTCCTATGATGCATAATAAATCATTAATAATGCGTATTCTCCTAATGCGGCAGGCTGTGGTGACAGAGTTCCTGATCTGCTACGCCGAAGAGTTGTTCGCTGAAGAGCAGGGCGCGGACTCTGGGCCAGACTCCCTGGAACAGGTAATTAACTATACGACGACCGCTTGGCGCATTGGTTCGAGCGAAGGCCGCTCGGCTCACTGCACATGGTGGTTGCAGGTTCGATTCCCGCCAGGCAAATGACGGAAATGCCCAGTGCGGGTTGGCGGATTTCACATGTCTTTCGAAAATTGGTTAGAATTTTCAGAGACATGCAGGTTTCCTCACGATGTTTTCCTTCACCGTAAGCGAGTGATAATTGTATTGAAATTATGATTCGCTCACAGATTTCGAAAAACCCAGAGCCGGGGATTGAACCCAGAACCTCTGTTGCTTAACCAATCGGCGATCACAGATTAAAAAGGTGTTATTATTATTGACGACCGCTTGGCGCAGTGGTTCGAGCGTAGGCCGCTCGGCTCACTGCATATGGTGGTAGCGGGTTCGATTCCCGCCGGGGAAAATTTCGGAATTGGCCTTTACGTAATTTGCCCTAGTCGGGGTGTCACCGGGATCGCCCCCAGTCCATTGTACGGTACCCATAGTACAAGCGTTGCTTAGTTTGGGACCATACAGTAGGTGTGTCAGTCTGGCGATATGTAGGTATTATTTTATTATTGTATTTTTCATCAGGAACGGTGCGAGTCCCAAGTGGAGTTGCGAGGTAATGAGTCTACCAGGCGACCCAAGAGTTTGCCAATCAACCCGCCTACTAAACTGCTCAGGTGAGTACACAGACCAATATGACAAGACACCGAAAACAATACAATGAAAAGATACACGAATACAAAGCATCCATACACCACTCCTTCAATTCGTACCAAGCGTTTCGCTTCCACTTTTATTGTGCGAACTGCCAAGGAATGGAACACCTTGCCGGCGTCTTTGTACCCGGTTGTCTATAACCTGGATGTTTTCAAGTCGAGAGTGAACAGGTACCTTCTAGGCAAGTATGCCCCACCGTATACCACATCGTCACTTACCATCAGGTGAGATTGTGGTCAAATACTTGCCTATATCGAAAAAAAAACAACCGCTTACGCGTACTATTGTATTGTATTTGTTTGCGGATGAATGGGCGAGGATTTTGTTGGTATGTTTGAGAAAGATGAATGATTTTTATAACTTACTAGCGGCCCGCCCCGGCTTCGCACGGGTACATTGCGGTTACATTATTCGAGTTTTAGTAAGGATCCCTATTTTTTTTGAAAATATATTATAGCCTATGTCACACGGGGATAGTGTAGCTTCCCAACAGTGAAAAAATTTTTCAAATCGGTTCAGTAGTTTCGGAGCATATTCATTACAATCAAACATACAAAGTTTACCTCTTTATAATATTAAGTATGATAATGTATCTACAGTTAGTTAATTAGTGTAATTTTCCTTTGTCCGTTAAATCTATACATCTATACAAATAAATAAAATTGGAGTGTCTGTTTGTAATATCAAAATAACACATTTTCACTAAATGCGTATGAAAGTACATACGATACTAATAACAAAAACGCGATTTAATTTTTTTTTGTCTGTCTGTCTGTCTGTCTGTGTGTTTGTTCCGGGTAATCTCCGAAACGGCTGGACCGATTTTGACGGGACTTTCACTGGCAGATTGCTGATGTTAAAAGGAGTAACTTAGGCGACTTTAATTTCAGAAAAACCAATTAGGGTTCCGCGTAAAAAAATAAAAACACAAGAAATCCAAGAGTATCACTGAAATGGCTGGACCGATTTTGACGGGACTTTCACTGGCGGTTAGCTGATGTTATAAGCAGTAACTAAGGCTACTTTTAATTAAGAAAAACAAAAAAAATGGGTTCTGTCGCGCGGGCTCAGAACGCGAGAGCGGGCTTTTTTGTTAAGTTAAATTCCACGCGGACGAAGTCGCGGGCGGAGCTAGTTTTAACTATAAATAATTAATTAATAAGGCCTAAGGGGGCGCTTACAAATTGTATTTTTTACATACTTTTCTTAAATCTACAACCGGATTGGAACGCGACCTCGACTGAGAAGATCCGGCAAGAAACTCTACGAGCTTGTCTTTTAAAATATTGTTACATATTTTTTTTTGGAATCGCCATTACCTTATAATTAATAATTACAAAGAGTAGGTATTAATGTAAATATAATAATCTCAAGTGTGTTGCCTTTTGTGATTAACAAGAATTACGTACAGTATGCGATTGCAATAGTCTGAAATGTCGGGGATATCGGAGAAAACGGCATATTTCATTGGTCCGCCCATTCAAGGTCGAACCGTGAATGGATCAATCAAAATGTCAGGTGAAATAAATATTGTAATGATGTGCCTGCCCCCCTCTAGCCTGGAGGAGGCTCGTCGGCGCGGGCGGGCGAGCGGGACGGCGGCGGCGTCCCCCCGGCTGCCGCCCCCCTCCGGCGCCATCGCCGCCGCCGCCGCCGCCGCCGCCGCCTCCGGCACCCAGCTGCGGCCCTCCAGCCATCTCCGGCCTAAATACATCGAGGTTGGTAACCTTTAAAGGTGGTTAGTCCCGCCACACACTCCCACCGCTGTTACTCCTGTAAACCAAGATCGACAATGGTTACCAATAATGACGTCGAGGTTTGACCCTCGACGAGTCCCGGGGACAAGTTAAATTGTCTTGGAACCCGCACGAATTTAATCGAAGGAATAGGAGTTGGAAGAAAAAAAATCCACTTCCTTCCAGTGCAAAGCGGGAGACAAAAATAGCTGGTATGGGCTGATTGTGATAGAAACAAGACTGTTACAGCTGATTGAAGACCAGTTGTAAGGCACCACGGATCGTAATTAGACTAATCAGACTTCAACTCGTGATCTGATTTTAATTGTATAATAATATACTAAGTGATACAAAATGGGTATACTATTTTTTTTGCTACTTAACTTTGTAAATCTCAAACTATTGGCTTTGTGGAACAGTTGAAGTACTAAAGGTTTTGTAGACTTGTGAAATCGGTCAACAGCTGTATTCCTATAACACCTTTTTTGTTTTTCAAGTTCCCTCCAAAGCTGATGGTTTTAGAATAACAAAGTTAAGTTTTGAAAAAAAAAGTATACCCATTATGTGTCACCTTGTATAGCTATAATATATTTAATGTTGAATAATTTGTTTCGCAGGTCGGCTCCGGTCCCAATAATCTACCTCAGTATCACACCGTATTGGACCTGCCTATAGCGGGTGAGTTTAATTTATAGTATAGGAAATTGATTATGAAATTAAATTATTTTCTTTGCTGAGACATAAATAGTATATCGATGTATTAATTAAATAATAATAAATATCGCCCGACTGACACAGTAATTGTATGGTCTGTGTATGATAATGTAATTGTCAGAAAAACGATTATACAGTGGCAATGCATATGTTAGGCGAGGCTATGCGACGTCTGCGGCCTATTGATCTGTGTTTGGAATAGAGTGTAAAGTTAATTTTTTAACAAGATAATGTTTTGATGACTATTTTTAATATGGTATTGGGAGGTTAAACCATTTTGCTTAATGAACGCATGATATAACATTGTTTCTTGATAGACATTGTAGACCACGGCCAACGAGAAGCGATACGAAAATTAAAGTCAAGTCACTTTCAAATTGCCATTTTTTTTTTCTTAAATTTACAACCGTATCGTAACGTGACTGGACTGAGAAGAACCCGCAAAAAACTCAGCGGGCTTGTCTTTTTACATTTTATAGTGTAATTTTTTTTTAAATCGGTAGTTGCTTATATACCTATTAATAATTACAAAGGCCAGTAGATTAGATGTAAATATAAAAGCTACAGTGTGTTGCCTTTTGAGATTACCAAGAATTATAGATTGGATCATTGAACCTTCATTTATTATTTCATTTAACATTACGGTCTCCAAGATATAATGACCCACATTAGTAAAATGGCCGCTCCACTGTCATCTTGCCCGGCGGTGACCCGGTGACTGACTTAAAATCAAATATTATAACGCATTTAGTGTCGCTTCTAGTCTCTCGATAGTGTATTTATATCTAGTATTGTATTGAGTAGTGTCTGCGTCGCGACGCCACTATAGAAGCGTCGCGACGTACCACCATAGTCTCTCATGGTGTATGTATATTGTGTCTAGTACTAAGTAGTATCTGTGTGTCCGTGTCACGTGTCAGGCGGCAAGCGCGGGCTGAAGCGGTCGCCGTCGGGCTGGCGCGGCTTGTTCTCGAGAGCCAAGCACCAGCGCGCGCGCGCCCTGCGCCCGCCCGCGCCGCTGCGCCCGCTGCCCGCGCCCGCGCAGGTACACACACACACATACACACACTCACACACACCCATACTGAGATACACACACCCACACAGCGATACACGCACACTCACACAGCGATACATGCACACTCACACACAGACACACTCACACACACACACACACATCCATACTGTGATACACACACCCACACAGCGATACACACACACTCACACGCGATACACGCACACTCACACAGTGATACACGCACACTCACACACACATACACACACACACACATACATATATACACACACACACACATACACACACACACACACACACACACACACACACATACATATATACACACACACCCATACATACATACACGCACACACACATATACACACAAATACACACGCACACACACAGAGATACTCATATTAAACTCATAACACCCGTCTTTTTCCGGTGGGGTGATAAAAATAAAAACACAAACACAACACAATGACATCTAACTCACCCGAACGACGTGCGATAATACAGGATACACTGAGTTTCGGCACGGCCGAAAGGGTCGGCCGATTTTTGGCCGAAACCGAAACTGTTGCTGAAACTAGATTTTATGGCCGAAACAAATCGAAACTGATCGAACCTTCGATCGGTCTCTAAAGCCCGTATTAATAAATCGAACTCAAGTCTGAAAGCTGTCTTGAGTACGCTTTTGACGTGTAATTTTGTACTGGAATGGCATAACAATGACATTTCCAAGATCGCTCTCAGACTTGAGATTGATTGATTAATACTGGCCTGGATGTCCTTCCAGGACATACCGATGGCTGCGGCAGGTCTTCGTCCGGTTAAGTCGTGCGAGTCGCTGGCCTCGGACACGGACACGCTGGCGCCGCTGGCGGAGCGGGCCAGCGCGCCGCTCAAGCACCACACCAGGTCGGTTTCTTATTTACTAGTTAACTACCGCGCCATTATGACAGCGTCGCGAAGCCACTATAGAAGCGTCGCGACGCCACTATTGAAGCGTCACTATGATAGCTTGGCTCTGCAGCCACCCTAAATACCTAGACTGATGAATTATTTATGATGTCCAGGTCATCGTCGTGCGACTCGTACTTCGAGCCGTGGCAGGCGGAGCTAGCCGACATGCGGCTGAGGTTGTCCCCGCAGGAGAGGGACCACCACATGTTCAGCGAAGAGGACGACCCGCAGCTGTCCACACAACAGGTACATGGTGTGGCAATATAATCTATATACAGGGTGAAATACAAACAAACTAACGTCTCCAAATAAAATAAATTTAATAGTCGCAAGGTGTTGTAGCTTTTAAGAGCTACCCGTGTTTCTATGAAGTCGGGTTATTTTGTTGATTTAATTAAAAGTTTTTTTTTTATAATACGGTTTGTGGGAGGATATGCTAGGTGAAACAAAAAGGGTATACTATATTTTTTGCAACTTTACTTTGTAAATCTAAAATTATCAGCTTCGGAGGCAACTTGAAAAATAATAGGTGTTATAGGAATAGGTACAGCTGTTGACAGATTTCACAAGTCTACAACACCTTTAGTACTTCAACTGAACGTAGTATAGCTCAAAAAATAGTATACCCTTTTTATTTCACCTAGTATTAGGTCTAGTCAAGAGACTTCCTGTGTTTCACGCATACTAAAACTTAAGGCTTAAGCGCCCATCTAGCCCGCGAAGTTCAAATTTTTTGAGTGCTTTTAGAAATTTTTCAAAATCTGGCAATAATAAAAGACAAATTTTGTAATTCGCGAAAAATACCGTGTGCAGTGTATTTATTTGTCGCGTCAGGCGTGGCAGGGTGTGACATCAGGTGGTCATCTTCTTCACTTTCCATTTTTTATGGCCGTTACACTGTTCTCCAGGCGATGAAGTAAAACAATTCACGAATAGTTCACAATTTATTAACACTTTATCTTTTAAATAACTTAGTAAGTAAGTAGCCATGCGGTCACAGACAAGTCCCTTGATACACGTCTTGCTATGACCACGTTTAAAGAACAACTGTCTCAATATTCAAAGCAAGACTTATCACAAAGGCTTTGTCCAGGCGTCCCGGAAGTCAATGGCGACACCTGCGTTTCCGCGTTTATTACAGACATTTTAAAACACAGTCAAATCTGAACTTATTTCTTTACAAATTACGCACCGGAAATAGTCTTAAAACTATTTACAGTGTTTTGCAAACATCAAATGAGTGTCTTATTACACTTCCGTATTCAAAACTATTTTTCCAAACGGAAACAGCTACCCGGAAATTAATCCTTATTGCCGAGATAACAATCAAATGAACTCCTTATAGCATTAGACAATAAATTGAGATACAAACAAACAATAGTTAAGATCAAAGTTTCCATATTGTCGTTCAATCTCCGACACGGCCATCATGACGTCTCACACGTCCTCGTGTGTAGTAACTACAAATAAGAATTTCATGACAATAATTCGTTCGGCCATTCTGCCTAGAAGGCCATCACATTAAAGAACAAACAAAAAATGTAGTTCTATTTCTAATCTAACCGTCAAATTCCAAAACAATTTAATCGAAACACAAACGTCTAAAAGCCTCGGCCTTTGTCTAAAGCCAGTCCATCGGCTTTTCATTTTTAACAGTCAGTAAATCTCATGACTCAGTCCTTCGGTCAGCACAGTCAGTCCTTCGATTGTGCGCGCATCTCGGTCCATCGGATGCAGTCTTGGCTCAGTCCTTCGGCCATCACAGTCAGTCCTTCGACTGTGCGGCATCTCAGTCCATCGGATACATTCTTGGCTCTGTCCTTCGGCCATCACAGTCAGTCCTTCGACTGTGTGGGCATCTCAGTCCATTGGATGCACCGTCATTAGTCAAACAGTCATCAGTCACGTCATCATCATCAGATTCTGACACATTCAAGTCCAATTCTTTGGGAATCTGATGATCAGCTACCTTTCTCACTCGAGCATGAGGATACTCATAAGTTCTATTTGAATTTAATGCTTTCAAAAGATACCTATCGCTTTCTACAACATCAACAATTTTAAGGGGACCTTGAAACTTAGTATCCAATTTAGTCTGAACTCGATTCATTTTCAATGACTACATAATCGCTTGCAAACAACATGATAGTAATAATTATTGCACCAAGTATGACAGCAACAGACATTACTAGCACTTCCTGCCAGTAAGCCCGATAATAAAAGGGACCATAATACCAGCCCTCTCTAGTACGTGTGCCCAAGTCCAATATAAGTGGGCAGTATCAGACCTTCTGACCGATAAGCCCCAGAAACAGAATAGACATTTCTAGTTCAGTTCACTCGTAAGCTATAGCCGTACTTTGTGCAATAACTCACTAGTCTGTCCTGGATGGGCCTTCACCCGCATCCTCTACGTCTAACTCTTCACTTAGTACGTCTAGTTCACTCGGAACATGGTCTTGTGGCATCTTTCTTTATGCGATCGTGAACATACTTGTATGTCCTATAAAATCAGTGAACTTCAGTATCATAATCGGGATAATACCGATCGGCCTTTCTGACCACATAGAAACTTTAAGAAAAAATCCTGAATCCATCAAAAAGACAAAAATAGACATCTTGTAAATTATAGCTATGATATGTCAGTAACAGAATAATTATCATCATCGTCAACATTGACGTCCTCAGTAACATAACTGGACATTCAGGCTTTTTTCTTACACGGTCATGGCCATATTTGTAAACTCTATTACTATTTCAAGATTTTAACAAGTATCGGTCAACATTCAATAATAAAGTGTAAAGCAATATTATGGGAATCACAAAACTCTTTGAAGTGTTTGCTGGCATCTTCGGGAGTGCTGTGCAAGCATCCGGCGTCCACTCTCCACGCCACAGCGCCATGTACCCGGTGGCGGCTGAGTCCTGTTGCCGTACGACCCAACGAGCAGTTCCAACTCGTAGCAATGATGTGGGATTACGCATACGACCTTGTAAGGACCACGCATGCCTTTCTGGAACATAGAATTATTGAACATCTTGCCACAGTCAGATACTATTGTGGAAGGTTTACCAAACCAAAACACTGAGCTCAAAAATACACGTTTCAACTCCTTGGCATCCTGCCTGTACATGGTGTACAGCAGATAGTACTTAGAGAACGCATCTATAACTGAAGAGGTATTTATAGCCGTTGGTTTCCAGCAAAGGTCCGATAACATCAGTGTGAAGTCCAATGGGTCAAAAATAGCTGAGACAGGTTCGTTGGACTACGAATGACATAATCACAAGCAGTTTCCAGTACAGTACCCCATAAGAAAGATTCACCTTTCCTCAGTAATTTAGTGATGCAGGCGGTTTTAGAAACGTACCCTGCGATGTACCGGCGAAAGGACCTTGCAAGTCCTAGTACCTGTCAAACCTCCCTTGCATTGGTGGGTTTGTGGATTTAACCAGAGCATTAATTTCTCCAGAGCTTGGCCGTAACTGACCATATCCATCAGTCGTGCCCAATACTTTGTTTACAAAATTGGGTTTCTTAGAACATTCCCATTTCTAAGACCAAACTTGCCGTATGGCACTTAATCCTTCCGTCGTTAGACTTAAGTGCTACTCATATCAAACCACAGATAGAACGAATTGTTTCCACGATACATTCTGCGCCCGCCGACGGCAAGGACGTTGATAGCGCTTCGCTGACCTCCCTCTTCGATGTTGGCATCAGAGGCGCGTTCTGTGTTGGCAGCACGTGATCTGCCCAGGTCGCCGTGAAGACCAGTGACGCACAAGGCGCCTGCGGTGTATTTTGCACTGGAATAACAGGTTATACCGACCGCGTCGGTGATGGCAACCGCTAGCGTCAGCGCAGTTAGCGAATATGCCTGGTGCAGACTTGGCAATACCAGCGGAGGTGTCCGCGGTGTTTCTCGTCGAGAGCATTGCCGTGGGCCTGACGAGGGCCACGCTTTGGGTGATGATGATTTGAGATGTACCAGCCGTACTAGCGACCTGGTACAACTAGTCGCAGATCGCTCCTCCAACGTTGAAAGTCCAACCAAGATCGCCTCCATTAAGCTTCACAACGTATCTGGAAAACGATCTTGTTGTCTTTGAGCTCGCTGATCTTGGCTACCGTAGCGGCTGCGACAGCCTGCCCAGTCCGAAATTCTTCTAATCAAGTCAAACTAAGTACACAACACAATCACATAGCAGACAACAGTTGGTATTGTCCACCCTAATATCGGAATAAAAATATCACGCGCACCTGCATTTACTCTCTTACACGCACTGTAATACGTACCCCGTGTAATTTCTCTTTATAGAATTCGTGGCACCAGATAAACATGGTTCGACTCACCAGATTCTGCTTCACGCTTACTTGTGACCATCATTGTCATCCAGATTCGCCATGTGTCGCTGATGACCACACCGTCGATCTTGAATCGCGCGGCGCTCGCTCGTAGCGTATATGGTGACATAGCTCGCATGCCGCTGCCGACTGAGAACACTTTATAACGAACATTAGTTCATCAACATTTAACTGACATGGTTATTCATCAACATTTAGCTAGGTCATCTTGTCTGGCTTGGATACTTCGAAGAAGTTCACAAGTCCGTCTCCTCGTGATTTTACGAAGAGTCTCACTGTTAGGTGTCGAACGATCGATTGCTATATCGGTACTGTGAGAAACATGTCGATCTCGGACACGTAAGCCATCTCGCAAAGTACGACGTCTATCGTCCGGATTGCGATCCGATCTGTCGTCACTGTGGTCGCGAGACGTTCGAGAAGTATGTTGAACTTAATTACGCGAATCACTCCTAAAAATATACCTCCATGGACTAGGCGTCCTCATAAGTTTCATTATCACAGTTTCAATCAAGTTTCAATCAATTTAACACACACCAAATAACAAAAATGAAGTAAGCAGTAATCGTAAGCAAAACAACATTCAAATTCGAATGTTAACGGTCTACTTGTTGATAGCAAATTTACTTAGCTCAATTTTAACGTTACTGTGGGTAGACGTTACTGTGGGCTTCAGAGTTCTTTATCCCGCTTCTGATGTCGCGTCAGGCGTGGCAGGGTGTGACATCAGGTGGTCATCTTCTTCACTTTCCATTTTTTATGGCCGTTACACTGTTCTCCAGGCGATGAAGTAAAACAATTCACGAATAGTTCACAATTTATTAACACTTTATCTTTTAAATAACTTAGTAAGTAAGTAGCCATGCGGTCACAGACAAGTCCCTTGATACACGTCTTGCTATGACCACGTTTAAAGAACAACTGTCTCAATATTCAAAGCAAGACTTATCACAAAGGCTTTGTCCAGGCGTCCCGGAAGTCAATGGCGACACCTGCGTTTCCGCGTTTATTACAGACATTTTAAAACACAGTCAAATCTGAACTTATTTCTTTACAAATTACGCACCGGAAATAGTCTTAAAACTATTTACAGTGTTTTGCAAACATCAAATGAGTGTCTTATTACACTTCCGTATTCAAAACTATTTTTCCAAACGGAAACAGCTACCCGGAAATTAATCCTTATTGCCGAGATAACAATCAAATGAACTCCTTATAGCATTAGACAATAAATTGAGATACAAACAAACAATAGTTAAGATCAAAGTTTCCATATTGTCGTTCAATCTCCGACACGGCCATCATGACGTCTCACACGTCCTCGTGTGTAGTAACTACAAATAAGAATTTCATGACAATAATTCGTTCGGCCATTCTGCCTAGAAGGCCATCACATTAAAGAACAAACAAAAAATGTAGTTCTATTTCTAATCTAACCGTCAAATTCCAAAACAATTTAATCGAAACACAAACGTCTAAAAGCCTCGGCCTTTGTCTAAAGCCAGTCCATCGGCTTTTCATTTTTAACAGTCAGTAAATCTCATGACTCAGTCCTTCGGTCAGCACAGTCAGTCCTTCGATTGTGCGCGCATCTCGGTCCATCGGATGCAGTCTTGGCTCAGTCCTTCGGCCATCACAGTCAGTCCTTCGACTGTGCGGCATCTCAGTCCATCGGATACATTCTTGGCTCTGTCCTTCGGCCATCACAGTCAGTCCTTCGACTGTGTGGGCATCTCAGTCCATTGGATGCACCGTCATTAGTCAAACAGTCATCAGTCACGTCATCATCATCAGATTCTGACACATTCAAGTCCAATTCTTTGGGAATCTGATGATCAGCTACCTTTCTCACTCGAGCATGAGGATACTCATAAGTTCTATTTGAATTTAATGCTTTCAAAAGATACCTATCGCTTTCTACAACATCAACAATTTTAAGGGGACCTTGAAACTTAGTATCCAATTTAGTCTGAACTCGATTCATTTTCAATGACTACATAATCGCTTGCAAACAACATGATAGTAATAATTATTGCACCAAGTATGACAGCAACAGACATTACTAGCACTTCCTGCCAGTAAGCCCGATAATAAAAGGGACCATAATACCAGCCCTCTCTAGTACGTGTGCCCAAGTCCAATATAAGTGGGCAGTATCAGACCTTCTGACCGATAAGCCCCAGAAACAGAATAGACATTTCTAGTTCAGTTCACTCGTAAGCTATAGCCGTACTTTGTGCAATAACTCACTAGTCTGTCCTGGATGGGCCTTCACCCGCATCCTCTACGTCTAACTCTTCACTTAGTACGTCTAGTTCACTCGGAACATGGTCTTGTGGCATCTTTCTTTATGCGATCGTGAACATACTTGTATGTCCTATAAAATCAGTGAACTTCAGTATCATAATCGGGATAATACCGATCGGCCTTTCTGACCACATAGAAACTTTAAGAAAAAATCCTGAATCCATCAAAAAGACAAAAATAGACATCTTGTAAATTATAGCTATGATATGTCAGTAACAGAATAATTATCATCATCGTCAACATTGACGTCCTCAGTAACATAACTGGACATTCAGGCTTTTTTCTTACACGGTCATGGCCATATTTGTAAACTCTATTACTATTTCAAGATTTTAACAAGTATCGGTCAACATTCAATAATAAAGTGTAAAGCAATATTATGGGAATCACAAAACTCTTTGAAGTGTTTGCTGGCATCTTCGGGAGTGCTGTGCAAGCATCCGGCGTCCACTCTCCACGCCACAGCGCCATGTACCCGGTGGCGGCTGAGTCCTGTTGCCGTACGACCCAACGAGCAGTTCCAACTCGTAGCAATGATGTGGGATTACGCATACGACCTTGTAAGGACCACGCATGCCTTTCTGGAACATAGAATTATTGAACATCTTGCCACAGTCAGATACTATTGTGGAAGGTTTACCAAACCAAAACACTGAGCTCAAAAATACACGTTTCAACTCCTTGGCATCCTGCCTGTACATGGTGTACAGCAGATAGTACTTAGAGAACGCATCTATAACTGAAGAGGTATTTATAGCCGTTGGTTTCCAGCAAAGGTCCGATAACATCAGTGTGAAGTCCAATGGGTCAAAAATAGCTGAGACAGGTTCGTTGGACTACGAATGACATAATCACAAGCAGTTTCCAGTACAGTACCCCATAAGAAAGATTCACCTTTCCTCAGTAATTTAGTGATGCAGGCGGTTTTAGAAACGTACCCTGCGATGTACCGGCGAAAGGACCTTGCAAGTCCTAGTACCTGTCAAACCTCCCTTGCATTGGTGGGTTTGTGGATTTAACCAGAGCATTAATTTCTCCAGAGCTTGGCCGTAACTGACCATATCCATCAGTCGTGCCCAATACTTTGTTTACAAAATTGGGTTTCTTAGAACATTCCCATTTCTAAGACCAAACTTGCCGTATGGCACTTAATCCTTCCGTCGTTAGACTTAAGTGCTACTCATATCAAACCACAGATAGAACGAATTGTTTCCACGATACATTCTGCGCCCGCCGACGGCAAGGACGTTGATAGCGCTTCGCTGACCTCCCTCTTCGATGTTGGCATCAGAGGCGCGTTCTGTGTTGGCAGCACGTGATCTGCCCAGGTCGCCGTGAAGACCAGTGACGCACAAGGCGCCTGCGGTGTATTTTGCACTGGAATAACAGGTTATACCGACCGCGTCGGTGATGGCAACCGCTAGCGTCAGCGCAGTTAGCGAATATGCCTGGTGCAGACTTGGCAATACCAGCGGAGGTGTCCGCGGTGTTTCTCGTCGAGAGCATTGCCGTGGGCCTGACGAGGGCCACGCTTTGGGTGATGATGATTTGAGATGTACCAGCCGTACTAGCGACCTGGTACAACTAGTCGCAGATCGCTCCTCCAACGTTGAAAGTCCAACCAAGATCGCCTCCATTAAGCTTCACAACGTATCTGGAAAACGATCTTGTTGTCTTTGAGCTCGCTGATCTTGGCTACCGTAGCGGCTGCGACAGCCTGCCCAGTCCGAAATTCTTCTAATCAAGTCAAACTAAGTACACAACACAATCACATAGCAGACAACAGTTGGTATTGTCCACCCTAATATCGGAATAAAAATATCACGCGCACCTGCATTTACTCTCTTACACGCACTGTAATACGTACCCCGTGTAATTTCTCTTTATAGAATTCGTGGCACCAGATAAACATGGTTCGACTCACCAGATTCTGCTTCACGCTTACTTGTGACCATCATTGTCATCCAGATTCGCCATGTGTCGCTGATGACCACACCGTCGATCTTGAATCGCGCGGCGCTCGCTCGTAGCGTATATGGTGACATAGCTCGCATGCCGCTGCCGACTGAGAACACTTTATAACGAACATTAGTTCATCAACATTTAACTGACATGGTTATTCATCAACATTTAGCTAGGTCATCTTGTCTGGCTTGGATACTTCGAAGAAGTTCACAAGTCCGTCTCCTCGTGATTTTACGAAGAGTCTCACTGTTAGGTGTCGAACGATCGATTGCTATATCGGTACTGTGAGAAACATGTCGATCTCGGACACGTAAGCCATCTCGCAAAGTACGACGTCTATCGTCCGGATTGCGATCCGATCTGTCGTCACTGTGGTCGCGAGACGTTCGAGAAGTATGTTGAACTTAATTACGCGAATCACTCCTAAAAATATACCTCCATGGACTAGGCGTCCTCATAAGTTTCATTATCACAGTTTCAATCAAGTTTCAATCAATTTAACACACACCAAATAACAAAAATGAAGTAAGCAGTAATCGTAAGCAAAACAACATTCAAATTCGAATGTTAACGGTCTACTTGTTGATAGCAAATTTACTTAGCTCAATTTTAACGTTACTGTGGGTAGACGTTACTGTGGGCTTCAGAGTTCTTTATCCCGCTTCTGATGTCGCGTCAGGCGTGGCAGGGTGTGACATCAGGTGGTCATCTTCTTCACTTTCCATTTTTTATGGCCGTTACACTGTTCTCCAGGCGATGAAGTAAAACAATTCACGAATAGTTCACAATTTATTAACACTTTATCTTTTAAATAACTTAGTAAGTAAGTAGCCATGCGGTCACAGACAAGTCCCTTGATACACGTCTTGCTATGACCACGTTTAAAGAACAACTGTCTCAATATTCAAAGCAAGACTTATCACAAAGGCTTTGTCCAGGCGTCCCGGAAGTCAATGGCGACACCTGCGTTTCCGCGTTTATTACAGACATTTTAAAACACAGTCAAATCTGAACTTATTTCTTTACAAATTACGCACCGGAAATAGTCTTAAAACTATTTACAGTGTTTTGCAAACATCAAATGAGTGTCTTATTACACTTCCGTATTCAAAACTATTTTTCCAAACGGAAACAGCTACCCGGAAATTAATCCTTATTGCCGAGATAACAATCAAATGAACTCCTTATAGCATTAGACAATAAATTGAGATACAAACAAACAATAGTTAAGATCAAAGTTTCCATATTGTCGTTCAATCTCCGACATATGAATACATTTATTTTACTCTAAATATTATCACGGTGGATATGATACTAGTAAATCACTAAATATACAAAAATTGCCAGATTATCTGGATAGCTGTCGTTCTTGAAATGTTTTAGAGTAAGTTGGATATATTAATAAATGCACTGCACACGGTATTTTTCGCGAATTACAAAATTAGTCTTTTATTATTCTCAGATTTTGAAAAATTTCTAAAGGAACTCAAAAAATTTGAACTTCGCGGGCTAGACAGGCGCCTTCACCTTAATAATATTATTTTATTTGACACTGGCTAAATGCGAAAGGCATAGCCGAACGCAAAAAAAGTTTAGCTATTTATAAATCGCCCGTATTAATAAAACAATTTCAGTGTCTGAGAGCGATCTTATGTACTCTTCTGACATGTCATTCTGTATGTATGGTATGACATAAGAATGACATGTCCAAGAGGGCTCTCAGACTTGAGATCTATTTGTCGACCGCTTGGTGCAGTGGTTCGAGCGTAGGCCACTCGGCTCACTACACCTGGTGGTTGCGGGCTCGATTCCAGGCAGGGTAAATTTCGGAATTGGTCTTTTCGTAATTAGCCCCGGTCTGGGTGTCACCGGGATCGCCCCCAATCCATTGTACGGTACCCATCATAGATATAGATTTACATAGATAACGCAAATAATAATAATAATAATAATAATATTTATTTATTTCTCCTCACAAAAATAGACCTTACATTATTAGAATCTTACTTATATCTATTTAAATACAGGTATGTGCATAGTCTAGAATATGTGAGGAGCTGGTGTCTGAGGTAGGCATGAAAATACCTGTATTACAGATCACCAGGTCCCCACCCACGGATGGAACAAGATCAGTTGTATTTGAATTATACTGAGATATTAGCATAAATGCATGTACTTCGCGTGTCCGAAACCCCGACAGAGCGTCAAGGTTGGTCGCCGCTAACTTACAGTCCGCGCGACTACAGATATAAACAATATGAGTATGAGCGAGATAATCACTCAAGAGAATCGTAGCGGGCGGAGGGCATCGGCGGCATCGGTGTCTTTGAATCGGTTTGGATTTCCCGTCACTAATGACGTCACAGGAGGTGTTAAAAATTCGGCACGCTTGGTTTCAATACAAATCGTGATACTTGAAATATCTATGTAAATCTATACATGTGATCGGTACAATGATAGCCGTGTCAATATCCCACATGTCGACAACCTCGTGAACCAGGTCAAGATATTTACATTCCTATTATTATTACTACAATATTAATTTTTTTTTTATTTTAAAAAAATATTTATTACTCCTCACAGAAAACCAAGAGTGATACATTGTAACCATAGTAATCAGTTGACAATTTTGTAAGGAGCTGGTGTCTGAAGTAGGCATAGTGCCTGTATTACAGATCACCAGACCCCCATCCTCCTTAGTACTTACGATATGATCTTATGGACAGTTTACTTAGGTTTAGTTAGGAGCATTCGTACAGTCAAGGGCAAAGATATGTATACAAGTATTGTTATTAAAAATATGCAGTCATAATGAGATGCACAAAATTGTACTCATCCAAATGCTCATAAATATGTACACATTACTCAACCCATAAATATGTACACTTAGCAAGCAATCATTTTGTATATATCATTTTTTACAGATATTTTCATAAACCAACCCACAATAGAATGTCCGATGTCCGACAAACCTGAAAATAATATTTTCAAAATATTTTTAGAATGTATTTGTCAGTAACAGTATCTATTGGCCAGTAATCAATATGACTCGATATTATCAACAAATTGTCTTACCTACGTATAGGAAGACTCTTTACACTTAAGTCAGCCACTATTCCACTTGTAAATGAAGGATTACCGCACGTCTGATCGCCTTTAATCTACTATATAAAAATAAGTCGGGTTTTCCTTCCTGACGCTATAACTCCAGAACGCACGAACCGATTTCTACGGTTTTGCATTCGTTGGAAAGGTCTCGGGCTCCGTGAGGTTTATAGCAAAGAAAATTCAGGAAAAATTTCAACAGAACGCGGACGGAGTCGCGGGGCACAGCTAGTGATGTATATATATTTATGAATTTTATGGTGTTTCTAAATTTACGCGTTGATAGATGAGGACATAATATTGCACCTATTGATGTTCCCTAATTTATGCTCTCACTGATGACGCCATTTTTTGAGATTTTGTGGTGTATACATATCTTTGCCCTTGACTGTACATGTGTATATTGGTTGTGCTTGTGGATATGTGGAGTGTTGGTGTGGTGTGTTTTTAACTATGTAAGTAGGTATGAATATATTCCTATTATTATTATTATCTCTCTCGGTATCACGGGCTATGCCCGGTCCTTTGGAAGGCTTGCATGGGGACATGGGTCCAACATGTTGAGGCCCTTTGGGAGAAGTTTATTGTCATGTAAGGCGTATGTTGAGGTCAACCGCTGCAAATGATGGGACATATAGAGCGACTCGACCCCAACAGGTGCAGGAACTATTGCAAATATGGAAAGAGGAAAAAGGTTCTATTGATGGAGTTGGGATGGACTGGGGATTGGTCTATTGCAAAGGAATCGGACACCTGCCATATTATCCAACTATCTTCGGCAGGTGGTGACTTGCCGCTTATTATTATTGTTAGGTACTAGGGGTAGGTACACTAAATGCCGTTAAACGTGTAAAAAGGTTTAATTCGCTCTCCACAAACTTGACAAATACACAGTACTACACTAGTTCACTAACACTAGTTTTACACAACAAACACTGTTCCGAATCACTTAGCAGTCACACAGTATTCCAATATAATCGCCTAGGTCACTGGTATATCACTCTTCGTTCGCTTACTTAAGTTCCGTACACTGTCGCTTCCAAGAAGTAACTAACTCGCTGCCCGTCGTCAACACCTTATATACGGAATAAGATGCGAGCTGGTATTTTCCTGAACATTCTCGGTAGGTATGTAGGTAATAATAATCGGAATCGAACGATCCCGAGACCCATTGTCGGCTTCCCTTTGTATTCGTTTGCGAGTATGTATTCGCAGCCGTCGCCGCGCCGATAACGCAAGGGCGTTCACCTTATACCTACATACCTACAGTCTCGAACATTCAATTTTTAGAGATCCTTCGTACTAATCGATGGAGTACATCTAGAATAACGATGCGTTTTTGTATCAAGCTAATAAAATAAGGATCCTTCGAGATATTTGACCAAATAGTTTCTAGGTCGCAACATTATTATTATGACTGAATGCGGGTGTGTGGGTGCGCAGGGCGGGTCGCCGAGCTGGTCGGGCGCGTCGCGGCGCGGCAGCGCGGAGCCCAGCCCGCGCCGCGACCTGCGCGTGGACGTGCACGCCGCCAACCTGCTCGCCGAGAAGTAAGCCCTTCGTTCACTCACTCGTCGCTCGTCAAACCTCGACGTCATTATTGGTCACCGTTGTCGATCCTGGTCTTGCAGGAGTACCAGTGGTGGGAGTGTGTGGCGGGACTGGACCAGGCCATCAACGCCCTTCCTGCCACTCCCCCCAACCCCCCACCCACCCCATATATCACTATTTCTTTTGCCATCCATCTCTAGTTATTTCACCGTCTATCTCTCTCTCCATATCTCCTTGCTTTATCCTGCTCTCTATTTATCGTAGTCCTACTAATATTATAAATGCGAAAGTTTGTGAGTGTGGATGTATGTATGTATGTATGTTTGTTACTCCTTCACGCAAAAACTACTGAACGGGTTTGGATGAAATTTGGAACACAGATAGATTATAACCGGGATTAACATATAGGATACTTTTTAACCCAATAATCCAATACTACGCGGATCAAGTCGCGGGGCACAGCTAGTTTATAATATGTAGTTCTATCTATTATAGTTGATGTATAGGAAAATTGACAATAATGACGTATTCATATACGTGATAAGACACTATAAAGGCGGTCGGGACGTTATTATAAAATCATCACGTTGCCACTGTGAGAGCATCGCGTCGCTACTATAAAAACATCGTAACACTACTATAAAGCGTCGCGACGCCATTATAAAAGCGTTGCAACACTACTATAAAAACATCACGACACGACTATAAAAACATCGCGTCGCCACTATCACCGCAACACTTCTACAAAAGCATCGCGACGCCACTATAAAACATCGCGAGACTACTATGGGCGCGTCTTCAAAGACTAGTAACAGCTGTGCTTGCCCGTGCGCAGACGGCGCGCGGCGCTGGAAGAGCAGCTGTCTCAGATCGGGTTCATCGACGGGGAGTCGCCGCGGGCGCGCGCGCCGCCCGAGAAGAGACACTCCGCCCGCCCGCCCAGCCCGCCGCACAGCGACATCGCCAAACGGTAAGCTACCAACACACTTACACTCACACTTATACATATTACACTTACGTTATAGTGATGGAACATTACACAGGTAGCGTGTGAAATAGTACATTGTTACCCTAGGGATGAAAGTAACTTACTTAGTCCCGCTCGGGCGCCAATAGTACGAGGGACAAAATAAGTCTTTCACCCGAGGTAAACACTGTGCTTTTCATTACGAATACAAGGAAAGTAAAAATAAAAACAGGAATTGGCTAAATAAATAATAAAATAATACAAGGTAGTATAAACAATACTCTACAACTCAAAAAGCAAATGAGGGTCGGATTGCCGGCTATTTTTTTCCGTTAGCCGGCCTGGTTCAATAAAAATGTGAAAATAGAACTAGTTTATGTGTAATAATTTGACAGCTGTCAGTTGAAAGCGATTCTCCCTAGGGCTGAAAAGTATTACTTTCAACCCGCTCCTCAGGCAACTTCAGACCTACTTTCCGAGTATGAGTAATGAAAAAGTATACCTATTATACAGGTTGAAACAGAAAGGGTATACTTTTTTATCAAAACTTATCTTTGTAATTCTAAAACTATCAGCTTTGAAAGAAACTTGAAAAACAAAAGGCGTTTATAGGATACAGCTGTTACAGATTTCATAAGTCTACAAAAGTACTTCAACTGTCCCACAAAGCCGATAGTTTTAGATTTACAAAATAAAGTTGCCAAAAAAATAGTATACCCTTTCTGTTCCAACTAGTATAGGTTTTCATAAGTAGCACCTGCTACCGATATAGGCAGGAACGGTTAAAAATCATTGCACTTAAATCACAAAGCGTTCGGTTCCGTCCCGGCTTTCATTATATCATCCAGAGACGTCATAGGATTCAGTTACATAGTGAAAATTTACTATGAATAAAATCATTGTCTATGAAAAATCACAAGTGAAATAACATTGAAAAATCATAATTTCACGCAATCAAAATGAATTTAAAGTACCATTGCCATGCGTAGTAAGTAACCATCACACTTAAAGTTACTTACACTTATAACACTTGCAGGGTGAATTGATCAAGTCGGCGTCTATGAAGTATAGCGATAAGCACTCAAAAGGGTCTCGACCAAAGATTTTGATGAAAATTAAAACTGAATTATGGTTAGATGGCAACCCTTTGATTTTAAATAATAAATATCGCCAGACTGACACACCAACTGTACGGTCCCAAACTAAGCGACGCTTGTACTATGGATACCGTTCAATGGACTGGGGGCGATCCCAATGACACCCAGACCTGGGCAAATTACGAAAAGGCCATTTCCGAAATTTGCCGCGACGGGAATCGAACCCGCAACCACCATGCGCAGCGAGCTACTAGTATTCCCGTTAGCCCCTCCACCTAAGCTAATGCTTGTGTTAGCAGCGGGCTCACGTCAATAGTTTAATGGCCAGGATGGGAATCGAACCTGGAACCTCTCAGCTACGAGTGTGGCCCCTCTAACCACTAGGCTATTGACGCCTTGAATCATCAACTCGCACGAATTTAGTTTGACTATGATTCTGATGTATTAATATTATCAGTTTTGATTCCAGATTGTGCAAAGATAGGGAGAGTCCGCGCGCGTCTGTAACCGACTTCCCAGCGTCACTGGGCAACGTCAAATTGCGGTGAGTGACGCTAGTGACGCTATACATAATTCGTTGTGTAAAACCGTGCGGTCATGAAAAAAAACGCTTCGAGCGTCAAACGTCAGTTTTTTTAATTATGTTGGTGACGCTTGACGCTTAGTGCACGAAGCGTCGGGTTTTCGTCATGACAGCAGGGTTTTAGTGTTTTTATATCGTAGATAGACTCAGTCGCATTTATAATCTTGTTCATCATTCAAATCACATTGTCAAAATTAATGACGTTTTGTAACATTTGTTGGAAAATAGTGTGAGCGTTATACTAGACACTGATGTAATGTTAAAGATATGGATTGTTGTATATGTTAAACATGTTCTATTCCTGGGCTGGGTAAAGTTTGATCTGGTCTGGGTGTCACCAAAATCGCCGCAGACCATTATACGGTAGGTACCCATAGTATGAATGCTGTGAAATATTGGAGAGTGCATTTATAATTATTGAAGCAGGAAAATACACCAAATGTATGATCCCAAACTAAGTAACACTGGTATGGTACCATACAATGGACTGAGAGTGATACCGGTGACACTTAAACCAGGGTTATTTACGAAGAAATTCATTCCTCTGATGCTATTATAAGCTTTAAATATCTTCGAATATTGACATTGGTATATATAAAACAGCAATCCACATCTCCACACATTTCACACCAAAATTCACGTCCTAACACAACCTAAATTTCACGCTTTAAACTCACCCCTAACCTTCCAGAGAGCGGAACTCGCCGCGAAAGACCAAAAACACAGCCCGCTACAGCGGTCTCCACACACTAGACACTGACAAACAGACAAACAGACTGAGCTGGCACGGCAAAGACGGCCATTCCACTCTCATCAAAATAGATTGGCCTGGAGACCACTCCACCAGTAATCTAACCACTTCCACACTAAACTCAAGTCCTCTGACACCCATCACACCAGTATACGACCCATTAGAAAGTGATTCCGAAGTCAGCGAGACCAATAAACATACAATACAAATTAAAAACGACGAATGCAATACGTGTGAACACGACAAATGTCTGAAATGCGAACTGAAAGCTACAGATTATGAGAATTTAAAAGATGATAAGTTGCAAGATAGTCTAGAATACAGCCCTGAAGTGAGCTACCACAATCTGAACAGGCTGTCCGCTGTGTCGACGTCTTCTAACTCAGAGCATACTGACAAGAAGGAGGTAGACCTCATGAAAGTCATGACGTCATCGCACGAGAGCTCTTCCAGCTACTCCAACGTGAGTCTGACGAAAGCCGACGAGTTGTACGAGTGTTACAACTACAAGAGGCCCAATTACATTAACTTGCAATCGTCCAGCACCAGTAAAAGCAGTCCGGGAAGTCCTTTAAAGAGTCCTCTAAAGTCCACAATAAGTATAACGTTTAGGTCTCCAACCAAAGAGTTTGAGGACACGCCAACCAATGACAGGGATTCTGTGTATGAGGATATCGATTTAGAAAAGAATCTGTCCATTGTGGAGGATGCCAGCGTGCCGCAGATAGACGCAAGCCTGCCAACACAACAGGCGTGCCAACCTGATGACATTAATGATTTAATAATCCTCGAAACGCCCACCGAGTCCGAAAACCACGACGTCTACAGTCAAGTTAAATTCTTCAAAAAGAGTATAGATGAAGTAAATGCTATGCTGTTACCAGATGGTAGACATTATGAGAATATTGCATTCGAGAAACAGAACGACTATGAGAATATAAACGTGGATACTTTGACAATCTGTGATAAAGACACCATTGACGATACGGAGGAAATTGAAAACGGGAATCCGGTGAAAGGGGCCAATGTCAGGGAGCTAGCGATCAGATTCGAAAGTCCAACGGAACAAAAAACTCAGTTCACCTTCGACAAATTCAAAGCTGAAATCAAATACCCGACTTTAGAGAGACCAGACGAAGATAAATTTATAGAAGTCAGAAAGGTCGATGTGAAACCGCCGCCGGTGTCCCCTAAAACGTATAAACTGTCCAAGAATTCTTGCAACGCACGTTCGCTGGACGAGAACGCGTTCATCAAAGAATTTGGCAACGAGAAATCCATTGATAGACGGAAAAGTCTTGAAGTCAAAGACTACACCAGCAAACCGGATTTAAACTTGAACGTTGAACAACAAAACAAGGTTGTAATAACACCGACCACTGAAAACAAAATCTCCCTGATACAAAGGTTCGATAGGCCCGACATTAAAAGCCTGATAAACTTAGAAACAGATAAGAAATTAAGTAGAGAACGTATAGAAAGATACAAGGAGGAACGAAGGAACTTCTTAAGGGAGAAATACAGTTCGCAATCATTTAGAAGCAACCCCGATCAGTTGACTAGGATTAAGATTAAGAAGGACAAAGATGATAAAATTGAGAATTGTGAGAGATTGAAGGAAGACTTGCCTAAGTTTGAGAGGCGTAACACAGTGGATTTGGGCCAGAGGATGAGGTTCAGTCTGGCTAGGAGTAGTAATAATCTGGAGTCTATACCCTCACCTGCGTCTCCGGAAAAAGAATTTCCGAGAGAGAGAGATGGGAGGAGTCGGGAGTACGAAAGGTGAGTTGTACAGTATTTGACTTGAGTGACTTGAATTGTATTTACTTTTAGTATAATAATAATAATAATTAAGCTCTTCTAACGTCTCAATCCTAGACACGGGCCTCCCCTCAACGAGGGGGATTCAGGCTATAATCTACCACGCTGGCCCAACGCGGGTTGGCGGACTTCACAGTTCTTTCGAAAATTAGTTACATTTTTTAAGACATGCAGGTTTCCTCACGATGTTTTCCTTCACCCGTAATCAAGTGATAATCATATAGAAATTATGATTGTGGGTTTGAACCCAGGATCTTGTGCCCGCAAGACGCGTGCTTAACCAATCGGCTATCACTGCTTTGGTTATTTTTGGTACCACAGATAATTTCTGAATTTTTCAACGATACCTCAGCATACATAATGATTAGAAGACAGCTGCTATGAATTTTTTTTGTATGGCAAACTGTACAGCGCCCTCTGTTAGCCACTCGAGTAACTATTATGTTATTTACATTTTTAACGTAGACCCTAGCTAATATCGATCGTATCAAGTGGTACTATCAATCATTGAGTGATATTAATCTTATTATATTAGATAGTGAAATCGAAGACTCTGAAGTCCTTGGCTTTAAAAGGATGTAGAATATAAATAAAATTCAAGTCATTCTCGTTATTATTTTTTAATAAAATGTGTGTTTTTCTCGTGAAATTGGCATAACATTTCTCTTTCATTCGAAAAGTAACATAATAAACAATAATCATTGTCGAAATTTACGCTCGAAATTACTTTCATATTTCAAGTGCAATACTTTATTTAAAACTAGTTTCTGCCCGCCACTTCGTCCGCGTAGACTTAAGTAAAGTATTCTATGTGTTAATCCAGGTTATAAACTATCTGTGTTCCAAATTTTATCCAATTCTGTTCAGTTTTTGCGTGAAAGAGTAACAAACATACATCCACACTCACAAACTTTCGCATTTATAATATAATAACTAGCTGTGCCCGTGACTTCGTCCGCGTGGAATTTAAGTGACAAAGTTTCATATAAACTTTCATCCCCTATTTTATCCCCTTGGGGGTAGAATTAATCAAAATCCTTTCTTAGCGGATGCCTACGTCATAAAATCTACCTGCATGCCAAATTTCAGCCCGATCCGTCGAGTGGTTTGGGCTGTGCGTTGATAGATCACTATGTCAGTCAGTCAGTCAGCCACCTTTGAATTATATATATTTAGATGTATTATACATAATAAACATTCCTCTTGAATTGCGTAGTTTTAAAGATCTAAGCATACATAGGGACAGACAGACAGCGGGAAGCGCTAAGAAAGGATTTTGATTAATTCTACCCCCAAGGGGATAAAATAGGGGATGAAAGTTTGTATGAAACTTTGTCAATTAAATTCCACGCGGACGAAGTCGCGGGCACAGCTAGTGCATAATATAGTAGAGAAACACTGATAAAAATACCCGTGCGAGATGGTGAAGGAAAACATTGTAATGAAACCTGCTTGTCTTAGAAAATTTATCCAATTTTCGAAAGTCGTAAAATCCGGCAACCCGCACTGGGCCAGCGTGGTGTATTACGGCCTGAATCCCCCTCGTAGTGAGGGGAGGCCCGCGCCCAGGAGTGGGACTATAAAACGCCTAAATTATTGTTATATTTTACTTTTTACTAATCTTCCCTCCCTTTTTTGCCCCCCACAGAAAGGAGAAAGTGTCTCCCTCCTACAATATTCGCGACATGACAGCGATATTCGAGCAGAAATCACACGGAGAAGCCTAGCGGGGTTAGTGATGTGAATTGTGGCTATAAATGTGGCGGCTGTGGCCGTTGTGGCGATACCACCATTGTAGCAACCACACTCTCTATTCTCTCAAATGTATGGATAGTATAAATTATATTTTATTTTTTCATGTTTTTCACACTGCCGTTTGATTACTATGGCCTCGTATTAATAAATCGATCTCAAGTCTTAGAGCTATCTTGGAAATGTCATACTCATGTCATACCAGTACGAAATGACGCGTCAAAAGCGTACTTAAGACCGTTCTCAGACTTGAGATCGCTCTATTAATACGAGCCTCAAAGTCAGTTAAGTATCATTTTGCCAAATTTGTAATTATCATACTAATATTATAAAGAGGAAAACTTTGTTAGTTTGATTGTAATAAATAGGCTCCGAAACTACTGAACCGATTTGAAAAATTATTTCACTGCTGGGAAGCTACACTATCCCCGGGTGACATAGGCTATATTATATTTTCAAAAACATTAAAGATCCTTACTAAAACTCGAATAATGTAACCGCAATGTACCCGTGCGAAGCCGGGGCGGGCCGCTAGTATTTGTATATGTAAAGTGTAAACACACTTACAAAATTATTATAATATTCGCGACTATATATTTTATTTTAAAGATTACTAGCAATGTGTGTTTATCACATTACTAGTATTCCCTTTAGCCTCTCCAGCTAAGCTAATGCTAGTGTTAGGAGTGGGCTCACGACAATAGTTTAATGGCCAGGATGGGGATCGAACCCGGAACCTCTCAGCTACGAGGACGGCCCCTCTAACCACTAGACTATTGACGCTTTGCTATTTAATACAATATTAATATGTATCTCTGTATCACGGGCTCTGCCCGGTCCTTTGGAAGGCTTGCATGGGGCCATGGGTCCAACATGGAGAGGCCCTTTGTGAGAGGTTTATTGACATGTTGGAACATGATGAGGTCAACCGCTGCAAATGATGGGACATATAGAGCGACCTGACTAATTATTATTATTATTACTAGCTGACCCGACAGACGTTGTCTTTTAGGGGTATGAAAAATAGATAGTAGCCGATTCTCAGACCTACTGAATATGCATATAAAATTTCATAAAAATCGGTCAAGCCGTTTCGGAGGAGTATGGTAACTAACATTGTGTTGTGACACGAGATTTTTTTATATACAGGACTAGCTGTGCCCCGCGACTTCATCCGCGTAGTATTGGATTATTGGGTTAAAAAGTATCCCATATGTTAATCCCGGTTATAATCTATCTGTGTTCCAAATTTCATCCAAACCCCGTTCAGTAGTTTTTGCGTGAAGGAGTAACAAACATACATACATACATACATCCACACTCACAAACTTTCGCATTTATAATATTAGTAGGATATTATCACACACTACGGCTGACTTGAATAGAGTATTGGAACGCCATTAATGATAGAATTGCCACAACGGCCCAAACGCCACTATTACTTGTTACTACTGTAAGAAAACTACAAATCTCATTATTGTGAAAAATATATATTTAAAATGATAATTAAGTTTGTTCTAATGAAATGTATAGTTAGAGTAATTATCTTAGTTTTTTTGAGTCTCATTTGTACCGCGTTATGCCCGCTAACTGCCCACTGTTTATTAAAAGTTTATTATTAAACACAGACCAACAAGACATAGACCCCCGCTCGTAAAACCTAATCATTGCAATATAGACCGCTCCTAACATTTTGATTGGTCCATTCGCCATCTTTCTCTATACCCTGCCAACTTTTGACGATTGCATTCTCATACAATAGTGGACGTAAGCGCTGTCTTGTCATATTGGTCTGTGTTGTTTTGTCGAAATTCTTGTAAGCCAACAAAGCATTTATGAACAGTCAGAATCTACCGCCGGCTCGGAATGCCGCTTCCACTGAGAAGAGCCGCCGAGAAACACAATGGTTACTCTTTTCAATGAATAAAAGAAGGTGTACATTCTCAGGAACAGCGACAGAATGTGAGCAGGCGACACCATTGTCACTCAATTTGCTAAAGTACTGATAGTATGACGATACTTTGGTGTAGTGGTTCGATTCCCGTGCTGCAAATTTCGGAAACGGTCTTTTCGTAATTTGCCCAGGGCTGGGTGTCACCGGGATCGCCCCCAGTCCATTGTACGGTACCCATAGTGCAAGCGTTGCTTAGTTTGGGACCATACAGTTGGTGTGTCAGTCTGGCGATATTTATTTATATAGTATTGATCTAGTGTCAAAACTTTTATGGCTATACCACTGCTAACAAGATGCAATACGAGAATATTAATAGTGTTTTATAAAATAAGTTGTTTTCAAACTTTTTGCCTTTATTTATTTTTAATGAACAGACCAGACTGAACCACGGGTTTATGAAATGGCCGCCTGCTATGTTGGCGAACCTTGCGGTGACTGACTTGACCGCGAACTATATTACCATTTCGTATCGCTTCTCGTTGGCCGTGGTACACAGTTAGCTGATATAACGCGTGCAAGATATGTGTAAGTCTGTTGTTATGTTACATTTATTTATTTTATTATATTTTAGTAAGTACCTATTAAATCTTGAAATACTACGCGAATACAAGAAGTGTAAACCGTGTTGCGTCGTGATAAGGTCCTTTTTTAAGAAAGCTTGACTATTATTGTCTCTATATAATTAAATAAGACTTTATATATACAGGGTGTAAGGGGCATCGTAACGAAAACTGATACCATGGATTCAACTCATGATTCTGGTCACCCAGAGTTGGAATTTTCCGAAGATATTTTCATGATTTTTAGCATTTTAAAATTGATTTTACCATTAAATTCGCGCTCGAGCGTGTTTAGTTTTAATTTACATTGCAGTTTATGTCTAAAATAGTATTTTTTTATTCATTTATGTAAAATCACATGAGATAGATTTGTATAATGATTTCATGTTAAAATTTTTGAGTATAACTCATGAAAATATCGACGAAAAATACCAACTCTGGACAGTCCAAAATAATGAGTTGAATCCATGGCATCAGTTGTCGTTACGACGCCCCTTACACCCTGTATACGGTGACTTGTTATGTTAAATTTACCTTGAATCAAAATTGTGGACAAGAGATCTGGACTTCCTGCTCTCTCATTAATCGCACGAAACGCAGCAATTACAGCTACTCCGCGCCGAACTTATGTATGAAGGTGGTACTACCCCGTATATGAGCTTTAGTGAATTGGCTATATCTTGGCTGTACCGCCTTAAATATTATGGTTTAGTATTATACAAGCATCACAAATTATTTTAAGTGCTAGTCGTGTGTCTGATTTGATTTCCATACAAACTTTCATCTCCTATTTCACCCTCTTAGGGGATGAATTTTCAAATTTCCCTTCTTAGCGCTCCCGTACGTTATACTAGGTGAAACAAAAAGGGTATATTATTTTTTTTGCAACTTAACTTTGTAAATCTAAAACTATCGGCTTTGTGGGACAGTTGAAGTACTAAAGGTTTTGTAGACTTGTGAACTCTGTCAACAGCTGTAGTGTATCCCTATAGCACCTTTTGTTTTTCAAGTTTCCTCCAAAGCTGATAGTTTTAGAATTACAAAGTTAAGTTTTGGAAAAAAAGTATACCCTTCCTGTTTCAACCTGTATAAGGGACTCCAATACAAAATTGTATGCTTCTAGACTCACAGGCTTAGGTCGTGCGTTGTTTGTCATTCAGTTCGTCATTTATAACATTACAAAGTGAGAATCATCATTGGTATTGCCCTATGTAAATAAAGCGTGTTGCCATACCGAAAATAATGAATATTGCATTTATTTAATTTACATGTGTTTTATACAATATTTATCAAATAGGCTAAATTCTGGATTAGAATGACATTCAAGTTAATTTGTGTTATCCTCGTAGCACGATTGAATTTAATCCAGAATATATTCTATAATTTCACAAAAGTTTCATACGATTCTGTTCATCCTCTCCATTATGATTCAATGGCATTGTCTTCCTATTTATATCCACAGGCGTAGTGGAAATGTTATGCTTCGTAATTTTCATACGATGTTAGGACTCATTTTGCTTGTGGTGTACTTGTAAACCCCGTTTAATATCGTCTGAAACAGTACCTACGGAACGTAAGTTACGCGACGCGCGTAAATTTTTACGCTTCACCATTATTATTATACCCGTAACCGACTGTGAGTTTGCCAAATAAAGTCTAATAAAAATGTATTTTTCCCTTGAAAATATTTGTAACAAATATTTATAAGAAACGTAAACTATGTATGTAAGCAGTCTCCGAATTTATTGTACAGTCAACGGCAAAAATATGTACCTATCATACACATGGCGATTTTAAAATCTCTGAATCATTATTTGAGTCGTTAAATTTCAAACATGGCCATCTCCATATTTTTCAGTGTTCAGGATTCCATGATATTTTAAAAGAGTACAGCACATAAAATATGCCTTCAAATTCAAATATCTCCATATCCGCGTGGATATGGACATATTTGAACCTACAGGCATATTCCATGCACTGTACTCTTTTTATATTTCATAAGATCCTAAAATCTGAAAAATATGGAGATGGCCATGTTTGAAATTTAACGTCTCATTTATAACACTTCATACATGTCAAGGAATTGAAGGTCAGAACGATGTGTTGTGACCATCAAATAATTACCACAATTATGGCCAAATACTCTAATGTTTCTCAAGTTTAAAGGCCTACTGTGCTCTTGAAGATGTCTTCTAAATCACGCAGTTCTCAAATTTGAGTAGTGTTCGGGTATTCATGGGTAATTACATATTTCCAGGGATAAGTATTAGTAGTAGCTATGCTTCATGGATATTAGAATCACTAAGTGTGTATACATATTTTTGTGTTGAACTGTACTACATAGTTAATTATGCGCTTTGCGAATATCTATTCCACCTACAAATATTGCCATTCTATTTTAAACCTTGTCGACGTATATTTACCGTACATATTTGCGATGCGAGACGATGTTTGTAAAGTGCATTATTATTAGTTTGGTATATTTGTACGCAGTTTCCGATTTAAAATGTAAGGTGTTTGTATAATTGTATGAAAATAACGTATATTATTGACTTGGTAGGATTCAGATTGATTGAACCTAGAATATTGATTGTATAGTCGGTTCATTTCATGAAGAAGCGTGACAAATTGACCCGTATGCCAGTGGCGTTAGAGTCACACAACCAGTGGGGCGTGACCCCGCTAGGTACAACACCAGCCTGGCCCGAAGATCTTCCAATTCTGGTTTGTAGGTATATATTACGTGTGTATATATACTGACGTGTCTCGAAAATATTGCTATCGTGATTCAGGCTTCAATGAAAATTTAATCAATGTATCGAGCGTTTTATTCAGCGCCATCTATGAGAGGTCGCTAACACTAGCAATGCATTATAAATCATTTTGCATGACTAGTTTTCTTAAGACGATAAGAAGAAAACACTCACTGCAATCTGAATCCCACCAAGTCCCTTAATTTTAAATAATTGAGCTTTAACAATTTCACTTACTTATGAGAAACTAAGCCGGCAGAGGCCGCCATACTCGTGCGAATATTATTAATAAAACAGCGTGTTATAATATATTATGTAGCTTGTTATAAAAGCGTGTAGCAGTTATAATAATATATTATATAACTGATGGGCGAGGGTACATGATTGGCGGGCCCATGTATTTACGAATTGTGTATAAATATTGTCTACTTCAAGCTTGTAGCGTAGGGATAATGACGAAATAAAGAAAGTATTACAGATTTTTATTGATTTTTATTTGAAAACCCACAAATCTAGCTGTTTTTCCCACTGAATTGCCGTGAATATCGAATTGAAATTATATTATACGCACGCACGCATGATCTTGCTATTTGTTGTAACTATTGGCCGCCATGTTCGCTGCTAGCGCTCCAAAAGTACCAGGAGCGCATGAATCGTGAGGTATTATAAAAATTCTCTAAGCGCCACCTATAGTACAATAGCTAAAACATTTGTGTAACGTACTGCACGATAGATGGCGATATTGGAATTATTTTCCTCGGTTTACACCGGAATAGTCCCAAAAGTACCAGGAGTGCATAAAATATGAGGAGCCAACATAAGAAAACCTGACTAGCGCCATCTATCGTACAGTAGCTAAACTATTTGTATAACACTGCCCGAGAGATGGGGGCGATATTGGAATCATTTTTCTTGAATCACACCGGGCAAGTACCAGGAGTGCATAAAATATGAGGAGCCGATATAAGAAAACCTGACTAGCGCCATCTATCGTACAGTAGCCAAAACATTTGTATAACTTTCTGTACATATTGGAATTATTTTCCACTATTCACACCGGAATAGTCCCAAAAGTACCAGGAGTGCATAAAATATGAGGAGCCAATATAAGAAAAACTGATTAGCGCCATCTATCGTACAGTAGCTAACACATCAGTATAACTTACTACAAGATAGATTTTTGAATTTATATTTATTTAGCCCAAAAACGTACCAGGAGTGCATAAAACATGAAGAGGCAATATTAAGACCGTAGCGCCATCTATCGTACAGTAGCTAAACATTTGTTTAACTTACTGCACAATAGAAGATTCTATTGTTTTTGTTATTGCACGACGATGTAAATATCGACAACTTTTTTCGCGACTACCCTCTAAAAGAATGTTTAATTATCAGCTACCTCGAAAGTGCAAATAAAACAATAAATTGTAAAAAAGCAATTTTTATTCACAATGAACACTCGTACATCACCTCTTTCGCGGTAACAATCTTAAAAATAACATTGGATCGAAAACATTTCACACGTAACATAATAATTATTAATGGAATATTGATTGACAAGTTCCTCCGAGAGAAATATCTCTTAAACAATAAGAGATCCATCATTAAAAACATGAAGCCGTGGCAATGGAGGAAATAATAATGTCACCAGATGTCGCTCTATTGGACTGGCCTGACATTATTTATCACTTCACTTCTGTCACTAAAACACTCATTATCGCGAAGCGACGCGACGAAGAGCGATTGTAGACAACAATGTAATATAAACCTTAACTACCTTGACATACGGTATGTATGAGCAGTCGCGCGTATGCTCTTGTAGTAGCTTGAGGGCGCTCCGAGCACCGCGTGCGGGTTTATTCAAGCGACCGTATGTCAAGGTAGTTAAGGTTTATATTCAATTGTTGTCTTCAATTGCTCTCCGCCGCGCCTCCAGCGGTGTGCGCTGGCCCTAAGAGAGACTGTCAACTGAACTGTCAAGTGTCAATGTCAGCCGACTCCAATATGGCGGCGCCGTGGTGGATAACAATAATCTATGCACCTCATACAAAACTGCAACTATCTATAGACTCTTCTTATTTATAACGATATATTATTAAAACCAAATTATTTGATTACTTTGCATTGACTTCATACGCGATAATTTCAAAAATCATAAAGTAGCATACAAATGTTAATATAGAGGAAAAAAAATGTCTATTAGTACAAAATTGTCATTCAAAATAATAAATATCGTCAGACTAACACAAACTGTATGGACCCAAACTAAGCAACGCTTGTTTAGGCACCGTACAATGGACTGGTAGCGATCCCAGTGACACCCAGACCGGGACGAATTACAAAAAGGTCATTCCCGAAATTTACCGCGACGGGAATCGAACCATTGATAAGATAAAGCGAGACGATAACAATTTCCTCTCTGTCATAGCTCCGATTCTGTCTTTTGAGCGGTGATCAGACTACTTGGAGTTTTAAAATTCTAAATTCCTAATTTTGAGCCTCAAAATGTACAACAATTAGTCCAATAAAACTACGATGACGTCTTTCTTTGCATCTCGCTCCAACACTCTACAAGTGAGCGAGACAGAGATGACAAAATTCCTGTCTTTGACTAAGCGATAATTTGTATCTTACAATTTCATAGCACCCAATTTGTTCATTAATTATGATATAGTCTAATTATTTTTAACTATGCTATCTACAAAAGCTTTGGTGTCTTCGAGAGATGTGCTCAATGATTATAGTCGAGAATAGTCGATTAATATACGAAAACGTTTGTTCGTTGTATATCACTACATAGTATAAAACAAAGTCGCTTCCCGCTGTCTGTCTGTCCCTATGTATGCTTAGATCTTTAAAACTACGCAACGGATTTTGATGCGGTTTGTTTTAATAGATAGAGTGATTCAAGCGGAAGCTTTATATGTACAATACATGCATAATATAGTAGAGAAACCCTGACAAAAAATACCCGTGCGAAGTCGGGGCAGGTCGCTAGTTATATGTAAAAAGACAAGCCCGCTGAGTTTCTTGCCGGATCACTTGCCGGGTTTTCAGTCGATAACGCATTCCGATCCCGTGGTAGGGAAAAAAATATGTGTAAATTACCATTTTTAAGTGC
This sequence comes from Notodonta dromedarius, assembly GCA_905147325.1. NCBI lineage: Eukaryota > Metazoa > Arthropoda > Insecta > Lepidoptera > Notodontidae > Notodonta > Notodonta dromedarius. Next base: position 1,174,467 of record LR990189.1, read on the forward strand.
CCCCGTAGTTCTAAACAAAATACACGATGTAACCCATTGCTACTGCCATTATTTCGGGAATTCCTAAAGGCGATGATGTAATAGATGTTTCTAAAAATATTTTATTTCACCTACTACTAAAATCGACTAAAATCAATGATAGCAACTCTATTATAATTTATAACTACTAGGTGAAACAAAAAGGGTATACTATTATTTTTGCAACTTAACTTTGTAAATCTCAAACTATCGGCTTTGTGGGACAGTTGAAGTACTAAAGGTTGTGTACACTTGTGAAATATGTCAACAGCTGTATTCCTATAACACCTTTTGTTTTTCAAGTTCCCTCCAAAGCTGATGGTTTTAGAATTACAAAGTTAAGTTTTGAAAAAAATACCCCTTTCTGTTTCAACCTGTATACAAGGTGACACATAATGGGTATACTTTTTTTTTCAAAACTTAACTTTGTAATTCTAAAACCATCAGCTTTGGAGGGAACTTGAAAAACAAAAGGTGTTATAGGAATACAGCTGTTGACCGATTTCACAAGTCTACAAAACCTTTAGTACTTCAACTGTCCCACAAAGCCGATAGTTTGAGATTTACAAAGTTAAGTTGCAAAAAAAATAGTATACCCATTTTGTATCACCTAGTATAAGGCGTGTTCACTAGCTAGCAAAACTTAACTTTAAACACGATATATATTATTAAGGCGTCAATAGCCTAATGGTTAGAGGGAACGCCCTCGTAGCTGAGAGGTTCCGGGTTCGATCCCCATCCTGGCCATTAAACTATTGTCGTGAGCCCACTTCTAGCACAAGCATTACCTTAGCTGGAGGGGCTAACGGGAATACTAGTAATGTGATAAACTCACATTGCTAGTAATCTTTTAAAAAAATACTTATTATAATATCATTTTGACATGAATGAATCACAATAGCAGACTTAAAGCCCATATTAATAAATCGATCTCAAGTCTGAGAGCGATGTTGGAAATGTCATTCTTATGTCATACCAGTACGAAATGACATGCCAAAAGCGCACTCAAGATCGCTATCGGACTTGAGATCGAATTATTGATACAGGTCTAAGACCTAGCGCCCTGTATAAACCAATCCTAAATATAAGTCATTAAAACCAATTTCAATAACAAAGTCAGCAAACAAGCTACCCGCCTGATGTTAAGCAGTAACCGTTGCCTATAGATGCTTGCAATACCAAAGGCTTTGCTCGCACGTTGCCGACCTGTAGGGGGGGCGGGATAGAGGGGGGGTGGGATAGAGGGGGGGGGAGGTAAGTTTGACTTTCGGTTCTCTCACTCGTCGTACTAACCGCAGCTTTAAGGCTAAAGCGCCCATCTAGCCCGCGAAGTTCAAATTTTTTGAGGTTTTTTAGAATTTTTTCAAAATCTGACAATAATAAAAGGCACATTTTGTAATTCGCGAAAAAGACCGTGTGCAGTGCATTTATTAATATATCCAACTTACTCTAAAACATTTCAAGAACGACAGCTATCCAGATAATCTGGCAATTTTTGTATATTTAGTGATTTACTAGTATCATATCCACCGTGATAATATTTAGAGTAAAATAAATGTATTAATAAACGCACTGCATACTGTGTTTGTCGCAAATCACAAAATGTTGTCTTAAATGTTTTCAGATTTTGGATAAACTATAAAAATACTCGAAAATTTTGAATTTCGCGGGCTAGACATGCGCCTCCACCTTAATAGTTACTTTACGCTGGTCTTCAGTGTGAGGGTAGTACTACCTCTACTACTTAAAGTTGAGGTACACAGATAATGGACATTATGACTAAGGGTGACCGTCAACTTGAGCTATGCCGGGTGAAGCTGAGGTAATATAACGATCCTATAGGCACACCTCACTAAACTAGCTTTCTAATTTAAATACCTAAATCTGAGTGAGATTTGATTACTATTTACTTATTTAGTGACAACGGTGTCGCCTGCTCACATTCTGTTGCTGTTCCTGAGACTGTACACCATCTTTTATTCATTGAAAAGAGTAACCATTGAGTTTCTCGGCGGCTCTTCTCAGTGGAAGCGGCATTCCGAGGCGGCAGTAGATTCTGACTGTTCATAAATGATTGTTGGCATGAATAAAAACTATTTTGAGTTGAGTGTCGCCACTAATCCAAACGGTTCTCAGAACTGAACTACCTTACCTGTATTTAGAAATGCGGTGACCAAAGAGTAGGTGAGTACTTTAAAACACCATAATATCATTCCGGGGCGTTCTCGACAAGTTGTCGTCTATGGTCAGGTACATGTTGAACGAGAAAAACATGGCGGTCGATGATAGGAAGTGCCAGATGTCGTGCGAGTCGTACAGCTGGAGCAGCGAGCATACGCGGTTGTTCTGCCGGGACTGCGCCGGAGTCATCTGCGGATCAATATAATTTATTTATTAACTAGCTGTGATAGCCGATTGGTTAAGCACGCGTCTTGCGGGCACCAGGTCTTGGGTACAAACCCCGGCACCTCTGGGTTTTTAGAAATCTATGTGCGAATCATAATTTCTATATGATTATCACTCGCTTATGGTGAAGGAAAACATCGTGAGGAAACCTGCATGTCTCAGAAGATCTAACCAATTTTCGAAAGACATTCGAAAGTCCCGTCGAAATCGGTCAAGCCGTTTCGGAGATAAGACGGTACAAATACACTGTCAATTTTTGCATTTAGTGAAAAGCTGTTATTTTGGAATTACAAACATACACACATAAATTTATATTCTTTGTATATATGTATAGATATATTATAATCTCACCGCCCAATTGGTGCTCTGGTCCAAGTAGAAGTAGCTCGAACCGAACCACATCGAGTATGTCAAACAGATGAACACCCAGCTGGAAACAAATTCAAGGTTAATAAAGACAAATTGTTAATTTCGTTAAGGCCTACGGGGGCACTTGCAAATTATCATTATAACATACTTATTTTCCGTTAACTCTACTAAGATCCCCCACATTTTAAGTGAAGATATAAGCTGTCCACAAGCGTACGATAATACTTTTATTTATTTTGTTTAGGCCTACGGGGGCACTTACAAATTGTCAATTTTTCATTTGTTGCTCTTATCTACAACCGGATCGGAACGAGACCTCGACTGAGAAGATCCGGCGAGAAACTCAGCGGGCTTGTCTTTTTGCATTTTGTTTTTTTTATCGCTAGTTGCTTATATCATACTAATATTATAAAGAGGAAAACTTTGTTTGTTTGGTTGTAATGAATAGGCTCCGAAACTACTGAACCGATTTGAAAAATTCTTTCACTGTTGGGAAGCTACACTATCCCCGGGTGACATAGGCTATAATATATTTTCAAAAAAAATTGGGATCCTTACTAAAACTCGAATAATGTAACCGCAATATACCCGTGCGAAGCCGGGGCGGGCCGCTAGTAGTTAACAATTACAAAGAGTAGTAGATATTAATGTAAATATAATAGCTCCAGTTTGTTGCCTTTTGAGGTTACCAAGAATCACATAAGTAAAACAATTTAGGAGAAGGACCCACCACTCACCCTTGGCTTGTTGGAAAATTGCACATTATTAGGGTCCCTGACACTCATGACTGACAGACTCGACCGACGGAGTTAGGTTTTGTTGACCTCTTCCATTATCGATCAACCTATTTGATTTATAATTTTGGAGGTTAACAAGCCAAGGGTGAGTGGTGGGTCCTTCTCCTAAATTGTTTTACAATGGATTTACGCAAAGTAACGGCTGAGTCAATAAATTACATAAGTAATTCGGACTAGTAGGGCAAGACACGCTACGCTTAGACATTATTATTGACTGTCGAGATTTGAGCTGCTCAGTCCCAAGCTGATCTATCATCCAAATAATCCGAAATTTTGTAATAACCCTTTGCACTGAGTTTAGTTTCAATTATGATTTTAAACTTATTGATAGCTAAATCTCGGACTTCATTCGCGGACGACCGCTTGGCGCAGTGGTTCGAGCGTAGGCCGCTCGGGTCACTGCACATGGAGGTTGCGGGTACGATTCCCGCCCGGGGCAAATTTCGGAAATGGCCTTTTCGTAATTTGCCCAGGTCTGGGTGTCACTGGGATCGCCCCCAGTCCATTGTATGGTTACCCATAGTACAAGCTATGCTTAGTTTGGGACCGTACAGTTGGTGTGTCTGTCTGGCGATATTTATTATTATTATTATTGGGAAGCTTATTGAATATTGTGAAAACGTATACATTGGACATTACTCTCACCTGTACCATCGAATCGATTCTCGATGCAATAGTTTCATGACGATATAGAACAGAGTGTAGAGGAAGAGGTTGCTCATGAGGACTAGAAGCAGATGGGAGGCGAAGTCGCGGCTGTGCTGGGCCACACTGGAACAGACACACACACAATATTTAATAAACCACAGCTTGTCGCAGTGGTTCGAGCGTAGGCCGCTCGGCTCACTGC